>VYZV01018567.1:32380-53958 GCA_013401275.1 Pandion haliaetus | reverse complement strand
AAAAAAAAAGTCCATAGCTGTTTAACTATTATTAGTTGTGTTCAGTTTGTCCTTTTAAGTTAAGATCAGTGTTTTGGCCAGAATGTCTTTTAATTCAATCACTTGTCACTAGACTTTCTTAAAGAGTAAGAAAAATACGTAACTGACATGTTGGCAAAGGTTTGACCAAGCTATATTGTGGTTCAGCCGTATATCAAGGGAAAAGACAAATATGATTGAATGCTGTGTCATAGCACCACATGTGGGAAACAAATATTCTGCAAGAAATCTATTGGTGAACAAACTGAAAAATTGTTAAGCTCTTAAAGAGCTTAAAGGCTTGTTAGCATTTTTTTGACAGAAAACCACTGAAGCAGTGAACATAAAAAGAAAGAGCAAAGAAGTCGTAATGGCTGATTCAGAATTTAGATTTGTGATTCTGTTCATTCAGTGTACTTTCTCTGTAAGGATGCTCGTTCCTCTTGCTGGAACTGGTAAGAAACTTCCTTCTCACACCTGTAAGTCTTTTCACCCTGTCGTTTGAGAACCGCTCCAATTACACAATTTTCAGTTGTGCTTAGAGAACTTACCAAGTTACCTTTTGTCAAAACTGTAGGAAAGTCTTAGTAAGACAGGACTTGTTATTTTTATATAAAATACCATTTTCCTTCGGGTGTTAGTATGGATTTTGCTAAAGGGGCTGAGCCCACAATGTTTGGGTCTAACATGACCATCTGCTACCTCACCGAAAAGGGTTTATTTGTCCAAGACCAGTATCTGATGTGAACACCTTCTTGTGTAGCTGCCAGCTTAGGACAAAGACTTCACATCATCCAGATGAAGCCCCCCCTTACTGCATGTTCTAAATGAAGCAAATGCGCATAGTAGGTATGAAGATCAGATGAGATTATTAATCTGTTAATGCACTTTGGTTTTGCTTATCTTCTCACAGGTTAATAAAAGCCTAGTAGAAAAAAATTAGCTGATACTAGACATAGTATTAAAAGGAAAAGTTACTTTCAAACAGAACAATCATGAGCATAAACAAATACTAGTCTACTCCCAATAACGTTGTTTTTGTTCCTAGTGACCAACATTATTTCTTTAAAAGTTTATCAAATGAAATTTTAAAAGCAGATTGAAGTTGAACACTTCTTACCTTTAACAGTAAAGATATGTTTAATAATTTTGAATGAATCTGTCAGTTGTGGTTAATTTTTCTGATGCTTTCTTTAGTCGTAAAGCACCAAGATCACTGATAATTACTAAGCTTTGTAAAGCAAACACAGGTCAACATGTGCATGATAAATGGAGCTATTATTGTACATATGGAAACAATTAATTTGTTGCTCCATATGGTCTGATGTCCATTAACATGCCCTACTTATAATGCAAAGCAGAGAAGCTGTAATAAGAGTGTTCACAGGTTTTAGGTTATGTACAAAGGAAAGTATTCTAATAATCTATTCAGACATTAATTTGAAAGTAGTATTTTTCTTCCTTCTTTCCAGCTAGCAAGTAATGACTTCTTCCTTCGACCAGCCAGGTTAGACAGCTGTCGTCACCTTTACCGTAGCAGAATCGCTTTTTGCTTGTCTGCCTTGGAAAAGGGAGCAGTGTTCTCTCTCTCTTACTACAAATGCAGGGGAACTTGATGAAAAACATCTCAGTCTTATTCAATTCTCTTACCACATCTTTTTAATGTATGTTCTATTAATTCAGTTAGCTGTAGTGAGTGCTGACTATATGATGCTACGTCTGTATTCATTTTTGGTGCTGCTTAGCACGGAAAATATTTTTAATATGTCAGTGCATATACTGCATAAAATTGTCAACAGTGATAATTTCGCTGTGGTGTGAGAACAATTTTACTTGATGTTTCCCAACTTAATTTTAAAAAACCTCCAAAAAATGTCTGTTTGATCTCCTCTTTAAAGTTTCCTGGAGAAAAGTAATCTCTGACTAACACATACCTGCTTATCATACACTATGGCAGTAGCCAAGTCTTTGTGCCTGTCACTAACATGAGAAAAGAAAGAATGAAGAGTAGTGTTTGAAAATACCATGGGAATCCCAAAGCAACGGTGGCTGCACTAGTTCAATGTGCTTTCTGATAATTTTTTAAAAGATAGTGGTTTGGTTCTGTTTTGATGCAGTAGCTTTATAATTGAAAGGCTTTGTAATTATCAGAGCAAAACGTAATTAACTCACAATAATATTCAGTGTGTTCCCAGATTAAAAAAAACACCCCAAACCCAAACCAACCCGTTGAATATAGTCTCCCACTTCTGAACATTGTCTTCCGAGTTTTGAACCTGTAGCTATTCTTTCAGGAGAAAGCCATTTTTAATTAAAGCAAATGGGAGTCAGGACTTTAATTTGACCTCTGCTATGCCAGCAGTTCCTACGTTTAAGGGATTAGCAATGAAATATCAAGCCTACGGTACACGACTCAATCAGCTTTCCTTAATTTTCATTTCAAAATTCTGTTTGTGCTAGAGTTAATGCATTTAATTTAAAAACTTAAACTTCTATTTAAAGTTTAGTTAGTTAGTTTTATTTTCATGAAAAAATTTAATAGTCTTTGGTTACCCTTTGAGGGTTGTTTTTTTGACAGTTCTTCTAAGAAAATCTGTGATTTGATAGATTTTCTGATGAAATACTTGAGACACAGTAGATGTTTTAATTGTCCTGAGATACGTTTTTCTTGAGTCTGTGGCAATCTGCAATCTGCTTTTTAGAAACACTGATGGATGAATTCTGCTGTAATTTAAACTAAAAGTTAATAAGACAGGCCTATGTGGATCTGATGCAAGTTATTAGACCTGTAAGGCACTTTAATATATGCCATTTATTATTCAAAGAAGTGCAAGCCAAAAATGTTTCATGTGCACTAATAAAAATTCAATATAATTATTTCAGAGAACTTCAGGAAATGCAAACGGTCAGATAAACTTAATTTATTAAAACAATATCCAGTGACAGGAATGCTGATTGACCCTCTTAGGGTTCCACTTTGAGCTGTTGGTACCTCTTTCAGTGGGAACTTGTTACTGCTTGAACATCTTTTGCAGAGGAAGTTTTCCACTGTTCCTTATAACTGAATTAAATCCATGACATTTGGTGTTTCACTTTTGCTATCTGCTTCAAAATATCAAATACTAATGGCTCAGTCCAGTGTTTTGCCTAAGTTGCTGTGGTTTTCTGTATTCTGGAGTCCTAGAGATGAGCTCAAGTAACGATAGCTCGGCTACGTTTTCAGCTAGTCAGACTTGAAATACAAACCGAATCCTATGGCTGTCTCATAAAGTTTAAGGTTTTCTATTATTAAAATCTTCCTTTGAAATAATAAATGACTACAGGCTGTCACGGCAGGGTCTAGAAAGGCCACCACGTAGAATGGGCTGAGATTTCATCTGAGCGTAGTTGAGTTTTATAGATCTATTTATGAGATCCAATACTGTAATGATGTAATTTTACTTGTCTAATAAATGTAGCTGTACAAGCAAAGGATAGCAAACATTTCCATTGTGACCAAAATCCTTTAAACTGCAGCCACTTTGATCTTAGAGCTCATGCTATTTAATAAATGCTGGCTATTCTTCTAACAATCACAATTATTTAAAGGGTTTTCAAAAGGGATAGAGCAAATCAAATAAAACAATTACTGTTGTATCTCATTCTGAAGTTAAGTGTATTTTTTATGTGGGTCTTGTTTAGTGTCTCCTCCCAGTTTTCATCCATTATCACAATAATTGAGTTTGTAGCTGGAATTAAATTTATCAAATTGTGTTATCCTCTTTTGAAATTGGATAGGTATCCTGGCAGTGGGAGCTAGAAGTTAATCTGCTTTGCTAAAGCCTCCAGTGGCACAGCGGCAACAGGATTGAGAAGGCTCAAACATTTTCCTGTCACCCTGGACACGATGTAATTTCTCCTCAATCCCTTGTGCAAATAATGACATTTGAATCGAGCATTAACAGGCTTAATTACTTTAAAATTGTCATTTTAATTTACACTGATATAGTATTGATCATACAAGCAGAGATTAAGCTGTTCACTGGAGCAGATGATGGGGAATTAAACATTAAAGGGTCCTCGTGGGGCTGAGAGGCCGCCCAGAGAGTGCCAGAAGAGGAATGATATTTCTCCGTAATGAACTGGCGGCATGCAGGGACATGAATCTTTGGCCTACTGGAAAAAGGGAAATAATGGGGTTTGGGAAGCATTTGCAGGTTATTCATTCGCTGCCATGCACCAATTCTCCAGTGATTCATCCACCTCACCAACATTTATTTATCTAGCAAATTCAGGAGCTCTGACCTTTCTGCTAAGTACATTTAACATAAGACGGAGTGAAATATTTCAGGTGTAACTTTTTACAAATATTAGTTATTGTTTCTTATTTCTGACTAATATTAAACAGAGTTATTTAATCGGCCATACATACTTCGCCCATTTGTGCAGCTCATGATGATCAGATGGACTTCATAAAAAGATCCAAGTATTGTGGGATTAAATGAGGTCTTCCAAAGTCCTTGACCTCATTTAGTTACACTCTGATTTTCTTCTTTGGTAAACCTGAATTAAAGTTAATTTAAAGCAAGCTGACACAAGTTTATGTGGAAGATTATACAGCATGTAATAGTAAAAATGAAGACTAATCCCTGTAAAACCTGTAACCTAAAAATGTCACCGCTCTTGTATGTAGCATACTTTAAAAGTCCAAGAAGATACATGGAAAAATTTAAGGCCAAAATTTTCATCTCAGTGATTTGGATTCGTCTGATAATTTGTTTGAAATGTGGTTAGGAAACAAGTATTGCTATTTTGATAATTTACTGTTTAAAAATTCAAAACTAAATGTGGATGCTAAGTTATACAGAATCAATGTTGTGTTTGCATATACAGCAACTAAAATTTTTTTTTTTTTTTCCCCGTCTTGAACTAGTAACCTAGTTCCCCTTTATGCCTTACGTTTTAGTTTTATCAGGGAACGCTATGAACAGTAGTGTAACAAAGCAGGATACTGGATGAGTCAGAATACTTGCAGTCATTACAATTTAAAATGGAGTGTCTCCTTTCTGAAAATTGACGTTTTCCCATTTAAGAGAATGTAGGGCCAGATCATGGCCCATTGACTTCAGGTATTCTATTCTATTGGTAAATAGGTAAATTCCTGAGGAAATCCATTGAAGTCAATAGCATTTGTGGGTTTATTACTGTAACTTTCTTAGTATGTCATTTCTCTTGCGTGTAACAAAGGGAAGATGATGCAACATGGGAATTTGAATTTTCTTATTTCTAATTTCTTCACATAAAACAGGAAAATGCGTTGAATAAAAATATAATCTGTTGCTAGATACAAAAAGGCATGGTTTTAGGTTTCTGAAATACATAGCAATGATTTCTGTTTCATTTTTTTTAAAAAAGCTTTCTTTGAAAGCTAAGGAAAAATTATGTTATCTGTTTATCAGAAAGGACATTCTGATTGGTTTTCTGGGGGAAGGTTTTAGGGTTTGGGGTTTTTTTAATTTCAGACTTAGGCACAAACTTGTTTGCTTTCATTATTTTCTTGTGGTTTTGGCTGCTAATATAGGTCTAGTTGTTCTTGTGTAAAAATATTACGGTTTTCAGTGAAGAGCTTTTTTGGGGGGCGTCACATATTTCCTGGGCCTTTTTACATACTGGAATTTATTTTCATTTTGCAATCCTGCTTTTGGGCTGTTGTTTACTTCCAGATGCCGAAGTAAGTAAGTGTTGAACTGTGTAGATAATACCTACTATCTATGAAAAATGTCTTGATGCATTGTGTGCTGACACCGTGCCCTGTGGCTGAGCGTTACCTTGGGAGCCGATGCGGCTGAACTAGTGTGAGGACACACGCGGTCACGCCTGTTTCAGAAAACACCGTGAAAACCAAATGGCTGGTGCCAAAATTTGCATTGCAAGTGAGGAAGGGTTTGCAATGGTGAAAGTGTAGCATAGCTGGAAGTAGTCAGTCTTTGTGACTGGAAGCAAAGGAGACTGAAAGGAAATGGCAGTGCATAGCTAAGGTGGAAGAAGGAGAATGTGTACTTTAGGAAAAGCAGCCAGGAAAAATGTTGAAGCCTCACAAGGTCAGTGTTTATTTAGACAAAAATGTCCTTGTACATAGGAGGGACAGGTTTGACTGATACGCATGTGAGCCTATACAGAAAAGCTGCAGTATGTTTCAAGTGTTTTCAGGATATTTTGTATTTCCAGTATGAGCCATCTGTATGGAGTAACATAAATAAGATACCGTTGGAGAAAAATGAAATACATGTAACCATATTTCAGCTGTTTGTATTTGATCACAACTACTTATATTATGTACAATATAAGCATGGTGTGATATAGCAGTTTTATGGGCTTTCTGTTACCTTACACAATCATATAACTTTCAATAACTGAGAGCAAATTATAATATGGCCAATATTTGCTGTATTTCAAATGTGTTTCAAAGGATGTGTATCTGGCCACTCTTTGTCTACCTGGGCTCTAGTTAATGTCCTTATTTTCCTTGGGACTGTGGGAGAAGTGTATTTCCCCCCCTCTCCTTTCCCCACATGTACTCTGTGTTGGTTTTGTGCGTACATATGTGCCTGTCGTCGTTGTCTTGCTCGGTTATACTGAGCATCAGCAAGCAGTGGAGAAAGATACAAGTTAATGCTATTTTTAAAAAAAATTTAATGCTCTAATTTTGGTCTTTCTGAACAAGTAGGTGTTTGGGTTTATATTGTATTCTTGCAGGATGGTATTTCTCATTGGACAGATGCAGTATGTACATGATACTACAAAGTTCTGTGCAGAGATAGCCCAGCTAACCCGGACAGGAGAAGCAGCACATTAACATTTGCATGACACTGCCCTGAGCTGATCCTCTCGCTGGAGAAGTTCCCACCTTCACTTGGCTGCACCACTTCTCAGCCAGCTCAGGCGTTTCAGCTCTGATCAACCTGAGCTGTGCAGACCCCGCACGCTTCCAGGGAGAAAAAAGTCCGTGCGCGTGTCTGCAAAGAAATACGCGGGAGGTGAGCCTGACGAGAGCTCACCTTCTTCTCTTGGGTTTGTTCGTCGTCTACTGCGCTGCTGTCTGTACAAATCACTAAGCCCAGGTTGCTCTTTAGGTAGATTGTGTGTTTCTGTTACGAGAAGGTAACAGTCTATCTCCAGTTCTTCAGTAGGCTAATGTATCATTGCAGACACTGATATAGACATCTGAAATATAATTAAATGGCAGGAATGCTCTATTTGTCTAAACAAGACAAAGCATGGAACAGGTTCATTTGACTTGAAACATGTAATTAGCATAACCCTTCTGGATGCTTGTTTTATCATTTGCAATATAGTAAAAGATTGATTATCGTACTGTACCTTTTGAATTTCATTAATAGAATTGTTTTGTCCACTTGATTAATATGTTGCCTCAACCTCAGAATAATCAGATTAAACTAGGTTGCCTTGTTCCTTCTGACTTAGAACATTCTTATTTCCATACACTAACTTTTCACTAAGGCCCCATGTAAATTGGTCTTCGGTGCATTTTGTCATCTTAAATGCATTTCGGCATACATCCATTCTTGAATCTCTACTAATGGTGTAGAATGGGTCTTGCTGTTTGCATGTATTTTATGAGCTAATTAACTACTGTCTTCTAAGTTTAAACAGCGGGGGATGGCCATAGGGTGGTTTCACTACAGTTTCTTTGACAAATCAAGCATCTGTTATCCATATATGTTGAAGATTTTCAGATATTTCAGGTATTACTTCACATCATGGATCCCCAATTTTGAATACGTGAGCCAAAAGACATTAAGGGTTAGTTTTAACTATTGTCTTACTTTCTAAAACAAACCAAATTACACAAAAGACTAAGTCTTGCTCTTCTCAGGAGTAGTATTAAAGGTTTTCAGTTGTTTAGTAATGTTTAACATTCACATGATTGTGACCCATCAGTTGTCAGCTGCATTAAATCAGCTAAACGGGTTTTGTTGCACTAGCATTAACTGTTCCTATTGAAAGGAATGTTTCTTTTTGTTGAACTCATGTATTTTAAGATATTTAGGAGTAAAGTCTGTTTATCAAATCTTTCCTAAGTCCAGAAGGACTAAAATAGGACTAGGAAAGGGACAGTCACCATGCAAAGCAAAGGCTAGTCTTTGGATAAAAAGTGTGCCTTCCACTTGAGCTCGGAGAAGCTGCCTTTCCTGACCTGGCCAAAGAGGAACACAAACCGGTACTTTCAGGAGAGGCTTGTGGACACAGCTTGCAGAAAATCCATTTGTGAAAACTACAGTTTCAGTTTTGAGGATCATATGTGCAGATTTCACTTGAAGCCATCATCATCTGTATAACATGATAATTAAAGCTTTCAAGTGTGAAGGCTGTGCTGTTTTCTTGCCTTACCTTACTTGCATTAATTCCCATTTTCTCAAGAAAGGAGGATTTGCTGCTTGATTAGGTAAATTTAGACTTGGTAAAAAATAACTAAGGCAGTAGAAACCAGTCAGAGTGCCACATATATTCTATTCCTGTGACTGAGAAACCATGTAGAATTAAATGCGGTTGGAATTTCTAGTTGCATGATTACAGAAACAGCAAATACTGCCTGTATGAAAACTGATGGAGCAGTGCATTTTTCTGTCCTCAGAAGAGGCACGAGTGTGAACTGCTTTGGTTGTGCTCGGTGTCTGGTAACTCCGCTGGAGCTCCATAGTCCTGGATTTCACTGTTTTGTTAGAATCCTGCAGAATCCAGCAGCTTTGTAGCATTTGCTCTGTAGCATTTCGTTTTCTGTGCTCCCTTCCTGCCAGGGGCTGTCTTCAGGTGCTTCACGCTTTTTAGCAAGCTTGCAGCAAGGAGCCACAGCCCAGCCTCTGCTCCTTGTGCCTCCGCAGAAAGGCAGCAGCGGGGCAGGGTGTTGAACCCTGCATCCCTTGGGAAGTCCAGCTCTAAGTGGACACCTTCCATGTCTGAGAAAACAGCACAGCAGTAAACGTGGGGGAATAGTCGCCTGCAGTTTTCTGCCTTTCTTAAAGCTCTTGAAGATTGGTGATGCCTTAACTGAAGTGCGTGGACATGCTGCAGGATCTGAAGTCTGGAAAACCCTTAAAATAGTTGCTCTCAAATTTTCTAGTAATTATGGTCATGCATATTAAATTTTTAGCTATCAGCCATATTGAAGTGGTTTTGTGGAGTCTGGGGGATCGGTAAGAGGAAGGTGTTTTGTGGTAATAGAATTAACAAATTGCTGTTAAATTTCAAGGTTCTTTTCTGTACCATGTAAAAGGAAGACTTTTGTGTTAAATTTCATCTTTTGGCATTCTGATAAAAGGTGAATGTCAGAAGACACACTTTCAAAAAATGTGTTCCTGAAGTCTTCATGCAGGCCCTCCTCATCCCCAGCTCCCTAAGGAATGCCTGGTTTGGCCCAGTTTTGGCAATTCCGTGCCTTGGCAAGCACCATGATCATTGATGCTGCTTTTGGGATGGATGTTGTTTGTCTTTTGCTTCTTCTGAAGTCACACATTTGTGAACAACGCTCACATAACTAGGACTGGGAAAATCTCTACTCTCTCTGGCATGCCCTTGTCCGCTCAAATTTTCCTTTCAGATATTATGAACTAGTATTTTAGTGTGTTACAACTTGAAACGGTCTGAATTTTGAGCTCTTCTACCTTGTACGGAAGAGAAGCAAGAAATCTACGTAAGTAGTCGCGTTTGTGTTCATGAACATTCTTTTACTCGCAGGAGTCTTCCTCTGGCTTCCTCTCATGTGCACGCGTTATTGCTCCATTAGCATCCTTCTCGTTACCTGCTTCGGTAAAAGTATCCCCTCCATATTAGGCAGAATCTGTATTTTCTTCATGGATCTTCTCCTTGGCGTCTGACATTGCGTACAGCTCCGCACACATTTCTGGATAGCTGCAGTCGGATAGCCTGTCGCAGTGACCAGCACAGCGTGAGCTGTGACGCTCCATCGTGCGGAGCTCTAACGGCCGGAGCAGTCGCAGTGTCTTTGGACGGGCCGTGCCTGTGCTGCCTCTCACCGCTCCTCTGTCGGGCGACTTGCAGCCACTGGGCTTTGTGGAGACCAATATGAGATGAAGCTAGTACCAAAAATAAAATGTTCCCAAGGCAATAAATAAGAGGTTTCCAGGTAAACCATAGAGTAAGCGTAGGAATGTGTATAGGCTTCTGTTCAGGAATGATTTATTGTAGGCCTCAGTATCCTGTAAAAGAAAGATCCCAGTGACCAAGGGATGATTGAACATATTAACAAAAAAAAAAATCCTTCCAGAATGACAGATGTGCAGAAGAGGAATCTGCAGTTGATTGGGTCACAAGTAACAGCTAGCACTAAGGGAGGTGTTCTTTCTGTACAGGTATGTCCTGAGTATAATTAAACATGATTTCATTGTCTAAAAACCCTATTGTAAATTACTTCTGTTGTGCTAGGTTCCTGTTGAAGTGAAACACATTGTTCCCATCTGGGAAGAATATCAGGGGACTTCTCCCGTGTGTGCACAGGCTCATTTCAGATTGTAAACTGAAGACACAATTACACCAATTTCTACAAAAACTATTGCAGGGGGTGGTAGGAAAGGAGGGAGAGAACAAATTCCATCTCAGACTCTTCATACTGTATGGACCTGAATACAGGCGAATCTTTTTCCAACTGTGAAATGGCTTAAGGCAAGGGGTGCTTAAGGAACATGAAAGCAGAATAAGCGAGAGGGGAAGGTAACTGAAGGCGAGAAATACTGATGGGAAAAGGACCCCTTGTTATGAACAGAGGCAAAACACCTCTGCTGGTCTTCCCATTTCAGAGGAGTTGCCTTGGCCAAAACTAGTAAATGGGATTATAACATCTTCTCTGCCCTATTCCACATTCTCACAGTATGCAGTCACAGGACTGACTGCAGATGCTACTGGCATCATCCCAACTTTTAATTACAATCAACTGATGGGTGCTAACTGCAGGCACTGTGCATACCCCCACTCTGATAGCCTGTAGCTTTAGAATGAGTTTGAATTTTTTGGGGGGGGGAGGTCCACCTCTGTTTATGTGCTAATGCCGCATGTAGGAAGTTAAACTAAGATTCTGTTGGTTCGTCCATCTGTACTCATCATTTCATGATTCAAGGGTGAAACAATTCAGTCGGTGCCACCAAAGCTGACAGCGTGTGTCTAAGTTACCTAGGCAAGTCTCAGGCTCAGGCAGGACAGCTGTTGCAGTGCCTTAGACTAACATCTTCGGCTGGGGTGGGAGTGAAGGATTTGCCAGGAAACTCTTTCAGGTGGGTGAGAGCATCAGTTGTGAGAAGTGTCAGAGCGTAGTCTGAGCAGCACTCTCAGCAACCCATCCACACCCTCCGTTGGGGAATGCTTTGCAATAGCCTGCTACCTGTGCTAGCATTTACGAAGGTTGAACGGGATTCTGTGGCAAAGAAGTCAAGTGTCATCGTATTGGTTTTTAATTTTTAATTGCTGAGAAGAAATCGGCTTCAGATTTTCTTCAGAACCTTTTGGCAACTTTTCCACTCAGTTTTGGAGGGAGCACGGATTGCGATAAAAGGCATGTACTTTGGATCTTTCCCCGCAGACATCTTGCTATATGAAAACTATGTATGCTACATAGTATATATATATATATATACACGAGCATGCGTGCATAAATAGATGTAAAAAATACATGAACGTTCAACATTTCTTAGCAGCAAAATGTGAATGAAGCATAAACTTATGTTCCAGGATTAAGATTTAAGTTTCTGTCTACCTGGGTCAATGTTTGAGGTTACTGAAGTGTTGTGAGTCATTGAACTTTAAGACTGCATTTATCACAGCTTCTTAGACTAATATAAATTTCTTCCCATCAAGTCAATAAGCATGGTTACATCAGACAGCAATTCTGTCTAGAAACTAAGATTAACGTCCATCATAAAAGTGACATGAAGAGACAACTTGTTTGATTTATACAGACTATTTTTGTCTTCTCAGTTTTAAAATAAAACTCAAGTTATTACTTCTATCAATACAGAGGTTTTCTTTCTCACTTCTACGATTACTAAAACATTCTTTTCAAATGGTGGCTTCTTTTTAATTCAGTTATGAGCCTGTAGGAAGGAAAGCCCTACCTGTAGGTGGACTAACAGTACAACTGAGAGGTGTTTTTCACTTCTTTGAAAGAGCTTTTTGCTTGTTTGTTTGTTTGTTTAGGCTCTTTAATTCATTTGTTGCTGTGTTCTGTAAGAAAGCATATTCTTGTTTAGAAATGGAAATTGGTGTCTATTTCTTTGTTTTCAAAGTCAGATACAAAGGTACAGTTGTCATGGTTTAACCCCAGCCACCGACTAAGCACCACACAGCTGCTCACTCACTTCCACCCCACCCAGTGGGATGGGGGAGAGAATCGGAAGGAAAAAGGTAAAACTCATGGGTTGAGATAAGAACAGTTTAATAGAATGGAAAGGAAGAAGCTAATAATGATAATAATAACAATAATAAAATGACAATAATAATAAAAGGATTGGAATATACAGAACAAGTGATGCACAATGCAATTGCTCACCACTTGCCAACCAGTGCCCAGTTAGTCCCGGAGCAGAGATTCGCCCCCCAGGCCAACTCCCCCCAGTTTATATACTGGGCATGATGTCACATGCTATGGAATACCCCTTTGGCCAGTTGGGGTCAGCTGCCCTGGCTGTGTCCCCTCCCAGCTTCTTGTGCCCCTCCAGCCTTCTTGCTGGCTGGGCATGGGAAGCTGAAAAACCCTGGACTTTAGACTAAACACTACTGAGCAACCACTGAAAACGTCAGTGTGTGATCAACATTCTTCTCATGCTGAACCCAAGACATAACACTACACCAGCTGCTAGGAAGAAAATTAACTCTGTCCCAGCTGAAACCAAGACAACAGTTTGCGATACTGCAGCAGCAAAGCATGGTTCTTGAGCCTTACTGTTATCTCCAGATCAGCTGAGTAGATGCCTTGGTCTTTCGAGTTATTGTCAAAGCCGTCTCCTAGCCTAACGTGCCCCACTTGGTGCCGTGGCATCCCTAGCTGCCATTTCATTCAAAAGCATTGATGTCGTACTGAGCATGAACATATCTTCAAGTAATGCCATTGAAAATTTTAGTAAAGGTAGGCCTCAGTTGCAAGTTTGGAGGCTTTTAGTTCTCATCTCCCATACTACCTTTTATCAAATTCCGTATGATCGAAAAGCATGTTACAGATCCATGAACTTTGTTTCTACAGTGCTCTTTTTGTTATTAATGGATCAACCTCACAAAGTGCCTTACGATGCTATGCTGTTCTTGAAATGCATAAATATATTTTCTTTACGATTTACTAGCTCAAAGCTAGAAAATAATGGTAATATGGTGATGCTAGCAAGGCCAAAAATGGGATTTGAGCAAGGCAGTGATGACAGACTAGTAAATGAAGTAATCTTAAGCTCACTTTTCATATGCTCTATAGAGACATTTGATTTTGTTTTGCTTTTTTAAATTTTGAAAAGTCAGGCACAGGTATTCAAATGCTGCCTTTGTAGGCAAAACCCACACAAATTAAGATGGCAAGCTTTTGAGCATAATTGTATTGTTGTTTCTGAATTAATTCCTTTGTGGCAGTTCAGCAGCTGAAGGTTCATCTGAGACTTTGAAAGGTAAAGCATTAATAGAAATTATGAATTACGGTTCCAAGCAGGATACAGCAAACATATTTCTAACAGCTTCTTCGTAAACTGTTTGTGGTGTTTTCTTTGTGAAATGAACTTCTGCAGCAGGGAGGGTGGCATCCTTCCAAGTTCCTCCTGCCATGAAGCTGGATTTCTGCTTCAGGATAAATCATGAGCTGGCATGCCCAGGGAGTTGGCAGATTAAGGCACATTCATCCTAATGCCTTGTTTGTCTCCGTGCTCTCACCAGTGTAAGTAGATCAGAAGGTGTGAGCCAGCATTTACGTTATGACTATTTATCTGATGTCTGTCTGCTGCAGGGCTAGCCTCACAAAATAAATTACCTGCTTAGGGATAGAACATCAGCAAGTGTCTTACCTAGATTAGCAGAATTGCTGGAATTTATTTTATTAGCATAAAGTAATGTCTTTGGGATTTCCATGTTGAGAAGATACTGTTGCTGGAGACCAAACCTTTGCTTCGTCTTTGCTTCTCATTGCCAGTTCTCTGAGACTTGTCAGATCTTCCAATTTTGAAACAAGGAGGAAGCAGTAGAAGTAGGCCATAGTAAACCTCTTTTTATTCAGAATTTTTAGGATGTTGAGACAAAGAGCTTTAAGGAGTTCTACAGTTTGCCGACTGCATTACCAGTGAATCAGAAGGTGGCAGTTTCTAGTTTATTCTTGAGTAATTCGGTTTGCTCCATGGCTTGCCAGAATTTAAAGAGAAAAATGTTCTTGTCTGTCATCAGAACAATGGAACCTACATGTCTGTGACAAACTTCAAGTAAGTGTGCTAAATATTTTTCTAATTGTAATGAGTCAGGAATATGTTCCTTTAAAAATATGATTAGCTTAAAGCATTATACCATGTCAAACAGGTATTTGTGCAATTTGAGATGTAAATATGGCTATTTTGGGGTGCATAAGGAATGTCAGCATTTTGTTGAACTTCAAACGTAGGCTCCATACTATGCTGGGAGTTCACACTGGTGGTCCCAACAGTTACCTCAATTCTAAAAATCTATGTACAAACAGAGTAGTTATAAATGTACAAAATGTACCGTATTATTGAAATTTTAAAAATCAA
Organism: Pandion haliaetus; assembly: GCA_013401275.1. Lineage (NCBI taxonomy): Eukaryota > Metazoa > Chordata > Aves > Accipitriformes > Pandionidae > Pandion > Pandion haliaetus. The sequence goes on along the minus strand of VYZV01018567.1, from coordinate 39,184 downwards.
TCGAAGCTTTTCTGTAATTGTCCACAGACATTGCATGCTCCAGTTGAATGACAGTAGGTAATTTGTAAACTGTTTAGTTTCATTGTTGGGCATCTCTTAGAATTGATTGTCCTTTAATTAACTTATATCTATCATGCATGTAATGTGATTCCCAATAAAAATTACAGAATTTTAATTGAAATTGAAAAGTTCTGAAAGGTAGAACTATAAATATTATGTATTATATTTGTGCATACTCCAATGTACATGGACATTCTGAAGAGATTTTAATAACAAGGCAGGTTTTCCACATGATTTAATTATCAAGTGACTTGACTGAGTATTTAGATTAGAAGAGTATAGTGTGGTTTATTTCATAAAGAAAAGCTTTACATCTTTATGTCCTAATTGATTTGCCAATACTATTTAATGAGTTTCAGTTCACAGAAGTTACATTAGTCAAAATACATCTTTTGGATTGGGAAATATAGGCTTATTTTGGAAATAAGACCACTTGAAGAAAACGCTTACCATAGTTTAAAATGGATTATCACGAAGTATTGCTCCTAAATGGACATGAAGAAATGCAAAATGGCAGCAGGCATTCTGTTATTTTACATATAATTATTGTATATAATTCCAGAAAAATTATTTTCTCTTCAGCAATCCTGACGTTTTATTATGTTCACTAAACCAACTATGCTGGACGTGTTTTCATTTATGCTCTTATTTTAGTTTGCATACACTGAAATTTTTTTTAGGATTCTTCCTAACTCAATTTTCAATATTTTTAATGAACTTCGATAGAGTAAGTTTAAATCATTATATTGTTGCTGCTTTGTTTTTTATCATCGTACCTTTATGGAATCAGTGCAGCAAGTGGTGCAAAGGGTGCAGGGGCTTATAATACCTAATCACATAAATCATATTGCTCTTCATTTCAATGAAGTGAAGCTTGTTAGGAAATACTGGGTTGGCCCCTTGTTGGCAATAATAATTTAAAAACTTACAATATGCTTCTTTGTCTCTTGCTGAAATGGCAACGTACAGAGTAAGACAGTGAAGAGTCATTGCACTGAATCAGGTTTATCTGTTCAGTGTCAGTGAAGTAACACTTCTGATTTTTAATACCAACTCTGTATTAACAGCATTGGATGAAAGACAAAGAAAAGCTGGGAGACAGACTTTTTTTGTATTTTTTTAAGGTAAATTATGTTGTATTAAGTTGGTAAAAGCCAGTAGACATTCTGTTTTTCAAATATGGGCAATTCTCATTGTATTTGTTGTTCAATACATAACTATGGTGATAGGCACTGAAAACCGTACTTTTTTGGTGGTGTTTTTAGAGACTTCAGGCTTTTTCTGCATGTTACAGTGAAGCCTGAGAATGTACGTTTAGGGAGGGTATTAAGAAGAGGGTTACAAGTGCATTGCCCTCAGTCCAGGTACCACTGCTGTCACAGTCTGTCTTACAGAGACTCTGGCGTTCTCTTGTACGTGTCAAATGGCTGCTATTTTGCTGTCCCATGCTTGACTTTCCAATATGATTACATTGAACAGAGAGCACGATGGTGTAGGTTTTGTGCACCATAATCTGGAAACAGCTTAGGTGAGGTTTTGACTGTGGTGACAGTTGTTCACAGAGGCGTTGGCTAAGGGAATACATCCACTGGAGTCCAGCTGCGAAGCCTGATGCTGATGGAGCGGTTCTGTAACACGGGCTGACATGGCACGCTGCTTCACGCAAAGCCACACAGTCTGGACCCGAGTGCGGGATAATCTCCCGAGGACACGACTGACCTCCACTCTGCTCGCACGGGCTGGGCTGAAGCTCCCGGCGCTTGGCTGCCCCAAGGCAGGGGAAAGGTGGCTTCGGCGGGACCTTGCACGCCGCAGTCCTCCTCCCAACTGCAGCACGGTTGTAATGTGGGCGACGCCAATTAGAAAGGCTGAAGTAAGACAGACTGCGTCTCCAGTGACGCAAGTCATGGATGGCCGCTTCTTTCTGAATATGGAAGAAAGTACCTTCAAACAGGACTTCTGTGCTTGGCAGTATTCTGATGGTTTTTACTCGACCACACAGTTATTTTTCCTCACACAGCATGTAGGCTTTGTGCTTAATTTTAGCTTTGACTCATATGATGGCTTCAGCGCTGTCATCAGCTGCTTTCCTGGACTGTAGAAGTTTGCTGTTAACAGGTACTTGATTTGCGTCTGCATTACAGTTCTGGTTGTGTGGTTGCTTAGGAAGGCTGATGCACAGGTACCAGATCTTTGTATCTAGACCAAAAGCGCAAGAGTAGTATAGTTCAAATCATTAATCCTAGCTTCTCCACTGGCTCTAGTAGATTGCCATATCATTATGTTTTCCTTCCTCTTCTCATGCAAGAATGAGAATCCAGTGATTTCAGTGTCCTCAAGGCTGACGCCCTTGCAAAAAGCTGTTCTCTCCCTCAAACCTGTGTCCCTCTCTTAAGGCTGTCTTGTTACACTGCAGTTCATCTTTGTTGCGGTAATTTAAAAATTTAACAGGTTTATTAATCCTGCAGAATTTATTATAGTCAAACACGAGATATTATTAAGTTGCTATTGTACAAAGCATTTACCCTCGCTGTTGGAATGACTTGTCCTCTGCATTGGCAGATGCAGAAACGTTCATTTTGTTTCCTAATTAGGAGAGCTGCAATCAGGAACCATGACAGAGTTCAGCTCCTCAGTGTACAGCATGCCAGGTTCTATAGTGCAGGCTTTATAAAATTCTCTTTAATTCAGGAACAGAATATCATTAACTTTGTAAGTGGATGAATACAATGGACAAGCAATTTAATTAACTTCTAACATTGGATGTTGGACAGGAGACAAAATGAAATTATGCACATATTTCTTATACAGGCAGTCAACCTTGAAAGGGGCTTGATTGTGATGGGTCAGACAGGGAGACAGCTTTGTCCAATTATTTGTTGTTTAGTCCTAGAATATGAAATTTGAAATTTGGTACTTTGTAAATCAATCATCTCTTACTTTGAGGCAGTTACAAAGGTTCTTTGAGATACAAAACAACCATCAGTGACTGTGACACGCTAAATACAACCTTTTACCACATGGTACTTTCCTGTTTGGAGATGACCTGTATAATACTAAATGAAATGGGCATTAATGCCTCCTCATCAAATTGAATTTGCCATCTTGAGTGTATTATGTAAGAATATATCAATGAAATACTAAATTGATTTAAAGTTTTTAAAGTTATTTAGAATCAAGTAAATGGGGTAAGAGTCATCCAGCTTACCAGTTTCCTCCAAAATGAAGCTTGCTTTTTTTTTTTTTTAAAGTAGGAGAAAAATATGGTAAAATGTTAAACATACAGCAGTCTCTCCCATCCGATCAGAAGCCATCTAAGTTGCATCCCAGTGCCAGTAGCACTGCCAAAGGCAAATCATATCTCACATAACACAGTTGGGAGGGATTGGTTACTGGTTGTGAAAGCACAGCGCAGATCAAGCACCTTACCAGGTGCATAAGCAGTAAGGGATTCATGCAGAGCATTTCTTTTCCTGCCTGCTGGCCCCAAGTGCTGTGCAGAGCTTCCCTGTGTACAACTCTTACTGACCAGAGGAGCATGCCAGGGTTTGGCTGGTAGTGAAGGAGCCATTGATTCATAGGCACAAAAGACTGAAAGCAATTGTCCTGGGTTTCTTGCTGGGCTCACGTGTCTGTCAAGTTTTGCTTCAGAACTAGTCGGGATTTTTGCCCTCACAGCATCTCCCTTCTGCCCTCGCAGATCGGGGGAGTGTTCCCAGAAGGATATTCCTTGTAGTCAGTCTCTTCATGGTTATCAGATACCTGTAACTAGTCTAGATTAATTTCTGTTCAGTCTGAATCTGTTTTGTCCCGTGTCAGTGTTGCTCTTCAGCTTAAATCGTTCTTTCCATTCCCCAGCTTTCCTTTGTTTTGCTGGGATACAGAGGCTGACTCTTTTAGTCACTTCTTGCATGACAAGATCTTCTTCTGTCATCCTGGTGGCCTTTTTTCAGTGTGGTCAAACCTTTTACATGGGCAATCAGAATTGTTAATGTGGTTCCAGATGATGCACCATCATCACACTCCACGGCTGCGTTAATGCTTTTCTATCTGTGGCTGTATCTCAGGTGCTCATGCTAAGATCACTTCTGCCTTTTTCAGAGCTGCATCCCTTTTGGCGGTTTGTGTGGTACACTCCCTCATGCAGTACTGGAAGGATAGAAGTATATGGGAATAAAGAATAAATTTCTGGAAGAGGTGAAGTGCTACTTTGGTCTCTGTTGCTGTTGGTTACACTCCTAAAATGATTACAAAAATAAGTATGAAATAGAATATAGCTTGCTTCCTGAAAAATAATATTCTTCAGTTTTGTATTATCTTCTGCAATCTGAGACTCAAGCTCAGTTTCTCGAAGTTCATGAACTGTTACCAATATCCACTGGCTAAATCTGGCTCTTTGTGCAATATTTTGAGCTCTGTTTATCAAGAACTTTACAACTGCCTGGGGAATATTTTTGGCTCTCCGTGAGGTTTAACACTGAAATAACCGCTAAGTATTTAAGCAGTTCACTGCGTATCTCTTCCTAGGTACACTTGATGCTTATTCTGTCTGCTATGCTTCCAGGTAGAAGTTAGGTTTTATTTCTATCTCTTACCATACTGAAGAGCCAGTGAGTACTCAGAGCAGCGCAGGGTACTTTGTTCTGGCTTTGAAGCCATCGGTGGAGTCCTCAGCAGAGGTTTTGGCTGTTTGATCACATGCACTTCTTGCAGGCTGGCCCATTAACAAGTTGCTGGGGCAGAATTCAGAGTGTGGCCCTGAATTACAGTTTTGAATCCTGTATTCAGACAACCTCCCTTTCTATTGGTGCGGAGCCAAGCTGTGTGCCTCTTATCCTGATTGGGGGCCTCCGGAGTGCTTGTGTAATAGAAATATTAAATAACAGTGTGATTAATGACTTTGTGAAGGTTCTACTTTGAGTTCAGGAATATTGATAAGTGGCCCATTTTTTTAACTGTTTAGCATACATTAACTCATGTTGGCTCCTTGGTCTGTTAGTAATCCTGGTTTTAAGAAAAAGAGCCTCTGTATGATACTTGTTTTAATTTAATTGATTGGTAATTAAAATGTTAAATCTTTTTGAGAAATATGTCAGTATCGAAAGTGGTATTAAATATTCTTTGCCAGTGAGATAGGTTACATATGGATTATTCATTTACTTACCAGACATGTTTATACATAGCTCAGATTTTTGGTTTGTTAATTTTTTGTTTCCTTCTTAAATTAACTAGTCACAAAGAATCTTTAACACTGAATATGATTTTTCATTTGCTATATTGATGCAATAAAGAAATTATAAAGAGAGGGTAGTAGAGGTGGGTCATGTTAGCTGAAGATGACTTTGTTAGTCTTCAGAACAGGAAAATGAAAGCTCCTGGGACTTCCATTTTCTCCTGAAAATGTACTATTGATGGTTGCTGTTAGCAGAGAGACCTCTCTGAGGTATCCATAAGAACCAGGTCTGCAAACAAGTTCTTTTTTTTTTATGATGGTCTCTTGATTAAGCATCTAAATTACTTGGGATTTAGATATCTTGGAATTTTTAAAACAGTTAGTCCAGTCTGTCATGTAGACAGGTCCATCCGTTTTAGAAACCTAAACAGATAAGCCCATTTGAAAATATCTAGATCTTGGCAACGAGTCTAGAAATAAATAGTACAAGTTATAAAACTATCCATCAACACTCATGGATCAATTGTTTCCTGAATTACATTGAATTTGACTATTATAAAAACAAAAAAAACCCCATAATTTATTTTTTAATTACTCGGATTTTTTTAGTAGTAAATTTATAGTGACTATTCGTCTTGATAGTTCAATTGCTATTGAAAAGAACTGTTCTGAAGAAGTAAGAAGGAAAAGAGTGAGGGAGCAGTGCTAGCTGTTAAAGATACGTCTGGTGCTGCTAAACTACAACTTAACAGGAAAGACTGTGGCATTAAAAGTAGTTGAGGATGGTTAGAAATCGCACTGCATGTTCTGACAGCTCATTGAACCTGGAAACATGGAAAGTGTGAGGTTACTCATCTGGCACAAAGTAGTCAGAAGTGTAACTTCACTGCCTAGCTGCAACAGTACAGCTGACAGTCAGTCTGAGAAATTAGCAGGTCCATAAAATAAATAGATTACAAACAAATTGGAACTTTTAAAGTCCAAACCAGCATGTTGAAATTAATCTAGAAATGCAGAAGTATCTTTGCAGGTGGGAGTCTAATATAATTACAGTAAACTGATGACCAGGATTTGGGTAGACCTAGTGCTAGATACCCTTTTTTTTTTCCCCACCAGCTGTACCTGCGGGCTTCTGTTACCAGAAGTTTCCACTGCTTCAGCAGCATTGACTTAACTGGGAAATGGTCACTGGAGAAACTGTTAAGATACTAGCAGTTGTGCAAGCAAGTGGTGGCTGCGAGTTGCCTCTTTACAACATAGGTACGTTTATATTATGATACATAACGTTGTTTTAGGTTTTATGGAGTAAGAGAGTCTTCGGTACCAATCCTGCCAGTGATTTTACTCCTCTCAAGTAAGTCAATTTGCTTTGATGAGAGGATCATGTGTAACTAAGCAGGTATTTTTAATACAGACCAAGTTACAGCATGCTGAGAGAGTTTAAGTTTGTCACTGAGTATTTGGAGCCTGCTCACTTTTACACTTTGTTAAAGGTGTAATTATTCAAATACTGTTGAAATTAAGCTGATACCTGTGTTTGAGATGCCAAGCTGCAGAAGTAGTGTGTAATT
>VYZV01018567.1:3994-32328 GCA_013401275.1 Pandion haliaetus | reverse complement strand
GGGGGGGGGGAGCTCAATAGCAGTTTAATTGTATGTACTTTAGCTGATAAGTCTAATTCAGGAAATGATAAATTGCCTGACACCTAATTTGTTTGCAAATAAAAAGTGATAGACTATTTTATAATGAGTCGATCTGTGTACGCAGCCTGGTTTTTTAACCTTGAATGAATAATAGACCTTTAGCGTTAATTTAGCTATACTGGATCGAGTAGCCTATGAACAGGGTTGGCAAGCATATACTTGAACGTTATTTGTGGTTACTTTGGCGGTCGCTATTTCGGTGTGTTAGGACCAGTCCGTCCTTGCATCGTGCCCTTTCTTCATTTCTTGGAAAGCGACAGTTGTGTCACAATTAACTCTGTTCAAGGCAAACTAAGGGCAGTTGTGTTCACAAAGTGTTTCTGAACTGCCACGGAAGTCCAAGGTAGCCTGTGGCTGGTTTCCTCGCAGCATTTGGGAGCTGTTCCGCGCCGCAGTGACCGAGGGACGGCCAGGCACTCCCCGCCTTCGGGGGAGGCCGGCGGGACCCCCCGGCCCTCCGCAGGCAGCTCCTCCCCAGGCAGGGCCCTGTGTGGGCCGCCGGGCTGACCCCGGGGCTGCGAGGCCACCGGGCCCAGCCCCGGGGGTGCGAGGCGGGCCGGCCGGGCGCGGGCAGCCCGTCGGCGGCGAGGCAGGTGCCGCTGCTGGCACCGGGGGCCTGCATGCCCCCGCCGGAGCGGCCGTGGGGAAGTTAGGGCCTGCGCCGTGTCCAGGTAATGGCGCCGCGCAGCACCCGGTAGTGGTGCTCGTGCGTGGAGTCAGTGTTAGTGTCTTCCTCTCTGGGGCTGCTGCAACTTCGCATTCGCTGTGCTTCCCCTGACTGAAATGTGGCAGCTAATAGACTCCGTTTTACTAATGGGAAACTAATGCGTGCTCTTGATGTTCAGGTTTATAAATATGTAAAATATTTTTTTAATTGTTGCTAGCAAAACGGGCAGGTAATCAATAATACCAGGCGTGACAAACACACTGTTGACATACGGCACAGCCAAAAAGACGGGTAAGAGATAAGGGCTTCCTGTCGGCGGTGCCCTGCGCTCTTTAATATTCAGGCATTGTCATGTTCGATGATAAATGAATTCCTTGAACTGTATTGATATAGTAGGTTAAACATTGAAAAAGTTGGGTTGAACTTTGACTTTAAATATTCATTAAAGCTAATTATGGATTTTATGACTACATGAATTACAGTTTCTGTGTCATCATTGGCAATTTATTTAAAATTTATTTAAAGCAATCTTTATATATTAACTTTATCACATTTAGTGAGGTAATGCAGTAAATGTTTACTCTGTACAGTAATTAAACTTTTATTCAGGTATGTCCTTTATGCATTAAATTTCCACAGTTGAAATGACGTACTTTAAAAAGAAATCATGCCAATTAGCTGTTAAAAAAAATATGGCTGTTTAAATCTTCAGACTTTTGTGGCAAGATTTCTGTATAATCAAAGGAGTAATGTTTTTAATAATGCCAGATGTGTAATCCATCAGAACCAGTTTGTTTATTTTGCCATTAGTACCAGTTTTTCCAGATGAGTCTTTCGGCATGGAATAATGAAAGACATTTCCAATATTGTACTGGGCATCATTCTGGCACCTAATTAAAAGCAGTGAACGTTTAACTTCAGTCTGCTAACAGGGGGAAAATACCTAGTTTTTTCTCCATAATACATTGGGGGGGGGGGATGCAAAGCTCTTCTAATAAATGTGCGCTAACTGTAAGTTAAATTTTGCTATCTGTTTCTACAGCTGGCAGTACAGTTCTGTACACACACATGGTAAGAACAGGCAGGTGCTTCTGTCAGCTCTGAAAAAAGGCAGTTTGTTAATAACAGGATTGCTCGTGAGATAATCGCCTGGCCTTTTCACTGCGTTCCTGAACGTTTCCGTAAGGGCCATTCTCACAAAAGCTTTCAAAAGCTAGGATGTGTTTGACTGTGTACTCTACAATTAGTGGTTGTGATATTGAAAGAGTTTCTAGGAGTTCACAAAGGAAATTTTCCGTAGTCTACCTGTAGGATTTTGTGTGAAGGTCTATTTGATTTTAGGAGTGTTACAGCAAAGCTGTTTAGTTATAGTGTACAGGGGAGACAGAAGAATAATTGGCAATCAGTTTTAACATTCTCATGCTTTTCTAAGCTACTTGGCCAAGCTAAAAATTACTATTGTTCATAACTGTCCTGTCTGACTTTTCACTTTGATGCTTTCTGCTATTTTAGTTAGGGTGTATATATACATTCATGCCTATTAACAATGCTTAAATTCCTCTATGAAGCAAAATGTGAATAAATTTAAATAGAGCCACCAGCAGTGATTCTGTGGCATTTCCTCACATCCAGGGGTATTACTTTGAATTGTGCGTATGCTTATGGGAGTAACTAGGCGGCTCAGACTCTGATGAAGCCCTTTCTGGTTTGTCACCTCCTGGCTTTACTTGTAGGGTAGAAAGCCACCTGGCTGATCAGGCTAGAGAATGACACACGCAGTCCCTGTGACCACCTGAAGGTCAGCAGGTTGTGCTGATATTCCTGAACTTTTAGAAACTCCTGGTATTACTGCCTACAGGGTGATTTTGATACAGTTACAGACCCAAGGCTTGGCACGTTGGCCTAACAAATAAGAATTTTCTGATCTGAGCCTAACTGTGAGCTATCCGTTCATCGCTCTGCAACAGGGCTACTGAAATACAATTTCCGTGACTAGTCTGTGTTTGCAGACTACTTGGAAAATCAAGCAGAAAAGGCTGTGGCTGCTCCCTTCACTTCATTCTGGTAAGACTTTACACATACGGCAGAGCGTATACCATCTCCTGTTCACATTTCTCTGTGCAGTACCACTATGGTTCAGGTTCAGAGTGGCTACCAGGAGCTTGTCGTGCTGTGTCTGAGCCTTTCTCAGAAATGAGGTTGCTCTGAATGCTTGAGATGAAAGTCAGCAGATTCATCCATTCAGGGGATAACTGCAGCACTGTCCATGGGGCGCCTGCAGTTGTGAAACGTGCATCCTCCCCAGCTGTGCGGCAAAGTGAACTTCGGTGACTTTTGGTGCATATTATTTTTCAGGCTTCTACTCTAGAAAGACTGTCATAAAGAGAGCTTAAATATTTGCAGATTTGCTGAGTCATTGTTCTGCAGTCACTAATGTAGATGTAGCAGAAACTAAGAAAGTAAGGTACAATACAAAACACGACTTCTGAGATTGCATTTTAGTAAAAGGACCTGCTTACAGCTGGCATAGAGTCTGTGCTAACAGCAGAAGTAAACAATTTCAACAATCCTTAAAGTGGAACAAATAATAGTTTTCTTTATCTACATTAGAAATTTTTAAACGTTGAACTCTTTGGGGTGGTTTATAATTTGTAATGTGTTTCTGTATTGTATTACTTAGATATTGTATGTACTACTGCTACTGTATGTGCCACTACTTCTTTTTCCAAAGAATATTAAAATTGTAAATAAGAAAATAAAGCAAAGTTCCACACTTTGGATTAATATAATTTAATTTTATTGTTAAACTGTCATTTTATGAGAAATAAATTGAATTAACCTAATCTCCTCAAGAAAAGGGCCTGGGCACGAGACCCTGAAAGAAAGTTTCTTTTCACTTATACTTCATTGTGTTAGGGCAGTGAATTATAACTGCAATCCATTGTTTTTACAGGTTAACATTTATGTACATAAACCTGATTAAGTTTATAACAATGCGGAAGATAGTGATAGCCATAATTTCCATTCCATTATAGTTTTGCTTCTTTTCAATGGTGTGTTTAGAATTGCACAGTCAAAGCCTATCTTAATGTTAGTAGTATCAGTTCCTGAAACTGTACAGTGTTACTTAGTCACTATCAGACGTTCTTTGTGCACAGTTAGTTGAAATTCAGTACTACAAATGTAGACTTATCAAACCAAACTTTTGCCACATAATTCTGCAAAATTAGTTTTTAAAAATAAGATTAAAACTGTAAGAAGTCAAGCAGTGAGCAAATCAGGATGCTCAGAAATAAAGTTGTAGCTTGAGCACAAGTGTCAGTACTATTTTTAATAGAATTACGGCATCTAAATAAAACATGTTTTGGAGCATCTTGATTCTTCTTGGTTTACGTATTGACATGTTAGATAGCGAAGCTTCAGGACTCATAATCCTGTCGCCTAGATTTAAATTTTCACGTCTTTAAAATGATTTTTGCCTGATTTGGATAGGCCACTATATCCTTTTTTTTTTTTTGTTAGCCTTACATTGCCATCTCAGCTGTGGTAAGGGGAATTCCAATGAGAATAAAGGGAAAAAAGTTTACCCTGAAGGTTGTCAAAACACTGAAACAGAGGCTTCAAAAGGGGAGGCAGTCTCCAACCCTGGAGATTTTTGAAACATCTGGGCAATGCCCTGAGCAGCCCGGTTGTCAGCCCTGCTTTGGACAGGGGTTGAACTGGAGACCCCAGAGGTCCCTTCCAGCCTGCATGATCCTGCTATGTATCCTAGATTATGAGAAGAAGAAAAGCTCCCTTAAAAAACATATTTAGATGTTACAGGTAGGCTGAATTGGCCACATGTTACTGATGTAGCCTGGGATTTCCCATTCCAGGATCCCTTTTTCATTTGCTTTTAAATTTTTGAGACTTGAGGCATTTGGGATGATATTTTCCAGATGCTTGCCGAGGTTCATTTTTTTCTTCTGAAGACCATATAAGGAGCTGAAATAAAACCATATCCTTATACTGAGTTCTTAAAAGAGTAAAATTATATAATAAAATGTAATCTTTATGTGTCAGATTTTGTCCTGGGTATTGAAGAAAGAGATGGACCAGCTGGGAGGGATTCAGAAAGAGTGGGAGAGGGGAGAATGACTCAAGTCTAGAGAACATGATTTTCAGGACATGGTTTAGTGGGCATGGTGGCGTTGGGTTGACAGTTGGACTGAATGATCTTAAAGGTCTTTTCCAACCTAAATGATTCTGTGATTCTATGATTAATGCACTCTATTCTAATCATATTTAACTAGATTTTATAACTGAGAACTCATCCAGATGTTTATACATTCCTTTTTTCTGTAACAGAGAGAGAGAGAGAGAGATCAGATTCAAATTATTTAAATTTGTAAGCTTTTATCTAATGTCAGCTCTCTAAATAAATAAGCAGGTAAGAGCTCAGCTGTAGTGTCCTTCCACTCAGAAGTACTTTGCTTCATAATTGATCATGCTGATTTCAGTAGGATAAAAACTCTGTGTGTTTAAAATGCATCAATGTTAAGGACATCAGATGCTTATGCATAAGGTGAAATTCTGTGATACAGAACCGTATTAGGAGACGCCTACTCATCTGAGCAGTATTGACGAACTCAGTCACTGTCGCTACTTTCACAAGTCCGCGTGAAGCAAGGGTACCACAGCTGAGCCCCATGTTCTAACCCCATTCCAAGCCCCTGTTTCTGATCAACCTCACTGTAACCTTGTTTTATCAGGGAGAATTCTGAAAATTACTTTCTTCCATCCATGTTTTTCCTTGACAATGATGCATCTGAGCAGTGCCTGTGTGCATTCAAAGAAGCAGGCGGTTTTAACATAGGATTTGCTGCCTTCCCAAAAAATTTAAAGCTGTGATAGCAACTGTATTTTCCTTTCTTTGTTTTAACTGGGGGCTTTGTAAGTTAGTTTAGGAAAGTTATTTTCAAGTGCAACAATTGAATTTTACCTGTAGCTTGCATGTGATTTAAAGACTTTTATCTAGTTTTAGGTCTCTTGAGAGGCAAAATATACTTTCTCTACAAAAAACCCTCTCCGTAAACATACTGCTATTTAAGAATAATCTCCTGTTTTTAAAATCCAAAGGCCAAAGCATAGTGAAAGTTTAGCTTGAGACAGCAGTGTTTTCTATTGCTAATGACTATTTCTTCAGTTAGAAATTAAATATCAGGTGGCAATGTTTTTATCTTGTATCAGGATTTCTTTTTTTTTCTGGCAGTGTGTCCTTGTTGCAGGATAGTTAACCTTGAGTCCTCTACAAGAGTGTCCCCTGCATTTTCTTATTTGCCTCCTGCATGTTATAAAAAAGAAAACCAAAGACCTAAAGGAAGCTGACTGGGTCACAGGGAAGTGTACTCATCAATTAAATGTGTGACAGTGTTTTCTGTTGGATGGACTAATATGTCAAGGAGATGGGCAGGACCTCATGTTTGTGCTTTTGACAAATCAGCAAATGTTTAATCTCTGGATGTGCAGCATCTCATAAATAATGCAGCACTCACTGAACCAAACCACTACTCTGCCAGGAGGGTCTCTGTCGTTATAGGAGTAAAAGACAAAACAAAACTAAATCATCTTTTTTGTTTAAAGCGTTGCTTCTTTTATACTTCTCTATAACAGTTTATCTAGTGGCAGGCTGCTTTTTTCCCCCCTTAATTTCTGTTGGGTGCATCAGATGTATTTAAAGGTTCATCAAGTTCTCATTTAAAATTTATTCATTTTTTATATTCCACTGTAAAGTCTCTTTACAGTACTTTTTCCTTTCTCACTTGATTTCCCTTTACTCTCTTCCATAACTGGAGGAGAACAGTGTATTTTATATGGGTGTGAAGAAGTAAAAGCGAGCAGCAGGCTCACAGTATGTATAGGTGAAATTTTGGCAAAGCTTCCATGACATCAATGGAGCCGGGCGGAGACTGTCTCAGCCTGAGCACCCTGGGCTAGCAGCCTTCCAGTCCATGGAGGTTCACTGAAAAGAAGCAGGGGTCCCTGCTGTGAGGATAGGAAGAAAAGATTGGAGCCGGAAGGCAAAGAGGGTTGTTCCTGTTAAGGAAACTTCATAAGTTTCAGGGTAGGGAAGGGTTATGTCAGGCTGTGTCAGGAGGTTGTGGAAGCCTCTTCTGCAGAGGTTTTTAGGTGCAAGTTAGAAAATTCTTTATCAGACATGGCCTAAATTTGTAACTTGCAAACCCTGGAAAATGTTCTGGTGGAGGAACAGTCCTTTCTATGATGAGAGGGTTGTCTTTCTGTGTTGCCTTTCGCACGTCCCTTTGAAACAGCCTAGCTAAAACGCATAGGTCTAGGATGTGCTGGGTCCTGTCTGGGTGGCAGGTACTGGACCAGATGAGGGGTGGCCAGCTCTTCCTGACGTGGTAAGCCATGCAGCTTTCCTTCACCAGCCTCTGCAGGGTCTGTGTTGGCACCTTCTGCTGCTAGTGTGTGACCATGGGCATTTTACCTGCCGTGTTTGAGAACCACCTCTGGGCTAGATGGTCTCTTACACTTGAGATGTTCATTTCTTTATTTTACTTGGGTAATACACAGTGATTGCAACAAGCATTATTTTCACTCTGCTATGATGTGTGTATTTGGAGCACAGTGCCATTAATGCCAGTTGCAGCTGAGTTTACTCAGGCCCTCTGCAAACTGGATCCCAGAAGTCCGAGAGTGGGTACCCAGGAAATGAGGGATATATACTTACGAGACGTGAGCAGCTTGGATTGGATTTTCTCATAAGTCATGGGAACTCTGTGGCAGAGAAAAGGGTCCTAAAATCCACAGCAGGCTGACTGCTGTTCTCACCAGCTAGACAGCACACCCTGCATTGTGGTCAGTCTGAAGATAGATGCCGTTTCAGCTCTTGTCCACGTTGGGGCCAAAGTACTTGTGCCTGTGCAACCAAGGGGTATGCTTAGGTGGTATCCTGAACAAAGATGTTCTCTTAATAATGGACTCGGGATTGAGATCTCGGAAATCTTCAGAAATGAGGAAATTACTTAAATATTTGTAAGAAAGGGGTACTAATGTTTTGCTGAGTATGGGTGGACTTGGGTATCCTTTTAAAATCGATTTGCTGAGATGGGAGTTTATAAGCTTTTCTGAATGCAGTAGAGATTACTTCTGTGTTTACATGTTTTACATGGTCATGGACTAATCATTAAAACCGTAACAGAATTCCATAGTTGGATTAGGTCACTGTTTTGAAAAAAAGTAAAGAGAATAGTTGCTCAGGACTAGATCAACAGAAGGAGTTGTAAGTCCTATCTAAATCCAAACTATGGACACATAGTATTTTGTTTTCAGTAGTAACTCAAATTTTTCATGTATTGTTGTGGGCACTAAACTCTGTTTCTGCTTATACTTAGAAATACATCAGTTCTGCCAGTGTCAAGAAGCTTAACATGCATTCAAACATCTAACCCCCTCTGCTAGATACTGGTATATTCTTTGTGTTCAGGTCAGTGCATTGTGAGAAAATACTTGCCTCTGTAGGCTTCACACCAAAGCTAGGAGTAGCAGTTGCTCTCCAAGTGTAGCTAGCAGAGATGGACATACTGTACTGCTCAGTCATTACAATTACTGTCAAAACATTTAGAACAGGGAAAGCTGTACAGGCGTGTACAAGTATTCCCAACGCTTCTGTTAGATTTTAAGTCTTATGCCTGCTCTGCAGCTGGCAAAGTCATTCACTCTGCACAACTCGGTAGGAAGAGGGAAAACCTGTGCCTGGCTCTCAAAAGCTACTGAATCTCTCAACCCTTCTCTTGTTTCTGTACTGCAGTCTCTAAAAGCATGTGTTTTGCTCTGAAAGTGAAGCAGAAATTGTCAGGCTTTTATAAAAGAATTGTAGGGATGTGTTCGGTGTTTACAAAGGTACTTGTCTGTATTACTAATTGAATCCATCCATTTGGTATTTCTAAAAGTACGCCTGGTAATTGTGCCCTTACCATGCATAGTCAGCTGTTAAGGATCTTATTTATAATGGCTTATGAAACTTGAGAGAGGCAGCAAAGGAAATGAATATTTTTATAGATCTCAGAAAATGTAAAATTTAGGAATTTTATTTATTAGTATTTATTTTCTTCTGAATTTTTTTTAATTGGAAAGCATGATACTTTTTTGTTAGCCAAAAGTAGATATTTTTATAATTTCTTATTGTTGTCTTTTACAGGCTCTGGGAAGTTTTTACTTCCTTCATGAATCTTTGAAAAACATCTACCAGTTTGATTTTAAAGGTAAGCAAAGGAATTAAGTGTTGTTGATTGTCAATTAGCTTTATACATCAAGGCAGCTTTTCTGGCATCTTTTCTGATAGTGGCGCCTGGCAGTTTTTTCCATGATATGCAGACTTTTGTATAATGCATGCAAGTCCACTGATGACAGATGTTACTTTTCTTACCTGTTATAGACCTCTTAGAAGAAGTCAATGGACTGGCCACAGGTTGAAAATGGGTGCATTAATCATTCCCATGCAGATGGACCTTTGGATCCATAGAGATCCGTGATGATTTCAAAAGAACTCTGAATGGCCACAAAGTTGTTCCATGTAGATCAGATACAGGACCAAGACCTTAAATGTCCAACAGTGATGGTCATTTTGCAAAGCAGCTGAGGTAGATTTATGGCTTAAATTACTTTGGAGCAGTGCAGGTCAGTAGGAGGTTGTCATTGTTTTTAACCCACATTGATCCGTCAGGTTGGAGGTCTTGCTAAATCTCAGAAGTTTAAAAGTAATGCTAGGCTATGTGCATTAAATACTAGAAATATCATACAAAATTACTGAATGCTTCCTGAGGTGTATGGAGAAAAGATTATATAAAATTTATGTTATTTCAGTTGGGAACTGTCTGTATATTTAATACAAAAATCTTCTGAGCTTCCTTTATCTTACTGAGCTGAATCCCATTAACACTACATCTAGCATCCCATTAATTTGAGACACTGTTGAAATGGTGGTAACTATGGAGCCAACTAATTGTCTTAATTATATAGATTCATTATTTTTGTTCTCAGTAGAGACAGATTCTCTCTGCTCTTGTAATTGAGGGTACAGGGTCTTCCTTCCCTGAAATATTTGAGCGGTAGTTCTGCGTATATAGCAATTCAAGATGTAGCCAACATAAGTCCTCCTGTCATCATTGCTTTCAATGCTGAAGGAAAATTTTAGCTATAATGTCATAGGCGGTTCAGAGTAGCTTTTATTTCTGAGAGACCGTACTGGATAACTCAGTAGTCATGTAGGGACTTCTAATGAGAGGTCATAGCTAGTCTTTCTCCCAGACTAGAACGGTTTTGCAGGCACTGCGTGATGATACTGTTACCAGGTGAACTGTGTGCATGGTGGGAATATCGGAGGAAGTTGGCACTGCACGTGAAGCTGGGCGTCCAAGGTAGTTACCCCAGTCCCTGGACTGAACCGCTGCCTGCTGGTCCACTAGTAACTGTTTATTCATTTTGCCACATGACTGGCTTTTGTGTATCAGTAATACGTGAACTGTATCTGCACACCTAATTCCTGAGCCCACAACTTCATTGCACCAGTGCTGGAGGACTAGCATTTTCGCTCTTAAGTTCCACCTGAAGTGGACCTCCCACTGGACATAGAAATTAGCTGTCCTGCTCTAGCGACATCTCACAGAGCAAAATGACAACTGTTTTAGGGAAAGAAGAGTTTTCTGGGTTTATTAATCATTGTTTGACAGCTTATTTGCTACTGTATGGCTTTTAAAAGAAAATGTAAGAATTTTTAAAAAGTGAGAAAATGGAAGGAAATAGGGGCAAATAATCAATATAAAGAAATAAGCAGATACTTGTTCAAGAAATAAACCCTGTAAATGTTCAGTGCTTCGTTTTGCTTGGGAAAACCTTAGCAAAGCCAGATGTGTGAACCATGCATATAAAGATGTGTTTGGCCCAATCATCACTTGGAAAAAAAAAAAACTCTTAATAAAAATCCAAGGAAAGCAGTGGCTACACTGAACCGGTGTTATAAGTCACCCGCTGTTCTCTTAATGTAGAGCAGAATCAGTCTCCCAGTGTAGTGTTTGTAAAATATGACCCTGAAGGCTCCCATCTTTCAGCGGAAATGTAAAACTTGCCTCTTCTCTCATGACTATTGACATTTTCACAGTGTATGAAGCTCTTAAATCAGAGGAAAAATCCAAATGGATACAAACGTTCTCTGCACAAAAATCATTATGAAATTCTAGTTCTACTCAAAAGCATGCAAAAAATAGATGTTTATATACAATTCAATATTCCTGCAACATCACTGTGTCTTTTCAAAATTCACGGCACAGTTGCATGTGACTGAATAGTCTTTGGAAAAAAAAGATTGTCTCTGTTTTTCAGTTCTCAGGAAGACATACTTGAGTTTTAAAATGAGAACAATTTTCTCCTGCAGCCTCACGTATTATTTGCTACAGCATAGAAGGTGTTGGACTATTTTTACAGTGGTCCGGGGCCCAAAAGTTCGCTTACAATTTAAACTGTTGACAAGCTATTTGTTCTAAAGGGCCATCATCCAACACAGGGGTTTGCTGATTGGGGTATTAGGCCAGTTTCAGTCTACCACTTTGATTTACAGAAAGAATCTCATTTTCTCTCGTGTGAAACCAGAAACAGTCTGGAAGTATTTTTACTTCGAGATACATGCGAAGGCATGCCTCTTTCCTCCTGCGTTTGCTTCTCAGCAGTCATGTAAATGAATTGCTGGTTCATATTAAGCATTGATGTTAATGTAAAGTGCCTCCTTTCTGCCAAGTGCTACCTTTTATTTAGGTTCTCACAGTAGAAGCCTTCAGTCCTTACAGTTCTGCCAAATGTTTTCTGTATCCTGAATGACATAGGGGTCTTTTTGCTGACACTGTTAAACTTAGTGAAAGAGGCACATCCATCCATGATGTACTTAGAATGATGCCACATTAGTTTATCAGGATATTTGTTTAGTCTTCCTATGGGAGCCAGATCTCAAAGTGATTGGCACATAAAGAATGATACTTTTTTTTTTCCCTGAAGATATATTGCTACATTACAGTAAATGCTTCCTCAGATTATATAAAATACTTTATCTAGACAACTTAGTGACAAGTTTTTGTAGTATTTTGTATTTTCACCAGATATCCAGTAGAACTGGACAGTTCAGGGCTCTTGATAATAGTTGTTACAGAGTTTTTCTCTTATGCATTGCTAGTCAAAACTCAGTCCAGCTGGGTAGTTCCAGCTTAAATGGTAGCTGTAAGGTAGCTGCTGGGATTCCTGTGTTGGAGGAGTTTGGTAAATTAGGTCGGGTTCTTGTCTTTAGACGTGCCAATACATGCCCTGATCAGGAGAGAGACTGAGTACGAAGTGGATCAAGAAGCAGAACCTCTTGTTCATGAGCTGTATAGATCCATAGATTGATTGTTAAGGCTGAAAAGTCTGTGCTAATTCTGTCTGTGATGTAACCATTCATTAAAGACTTTGGAAAGTGATGTGCTTTACCACTAAGTCTCTTTTACAAACACAGCACCCATTCCAGCTTTAAATCCACATGTCCACCTCATGTGCTGTTAGCCAGAAGTGGATAATGGGAAGGAGGTGGGTAGCTACAGGGTCACAGAACAGCTGATACGGGATTTGGATGGAGTGAGTCCCAGTCATCTTCTGCATTTTCCCAGAGCAAGATTTCTACTTTCTTGCTTTGAAATAATCTGATCAGGAGAACTGATGCAGAAGGCCTAGTATCGGTAAAGGCTATTCAAGAATAAGACCCTTTTTTTTTACTACACAAATAGTTCAGAGTTGACTGAGCTTCATGTATAAGCACAGAACATTTCAGGAGGAAATAAGAAAAAAAAAAAGAATGCCTTTTTGTCCTGAGATCTGGTATTTATTTTTTTAATCATTTTCAGTCACTTAACTAAGGAGCACCCAACTGAAACTTGACGATTTATGTTACTGGCCTTCTTGCCTGATGGAGGCTGGCATGTAGGTAGTGGGGATGTTGGCAGAGTTGAAAGTCTTTTCCACCCATGCATGCAGGGATGGCTGTACTGCATCAGACCACTGTTCTGTCTGGTCCAGTAACTTTATAAACGTGGCAGACCCCCAGAGGAAATCCTTTGATGGGCAGCTGTGAGACAATTGCACTTCAGGAGTCTGTTTTGGTTAGGCCGTGAAGCTTAACAACTGTCCTGTCTAAGTAAGGCTCTGTTCATGCATGTATGATTTCTGTTGTAGTCCTAGGTATTTAAATAATTATGAATATCCAGTCTTTTTCAGGATCTTGCTCAAGTCTGACAGTATGGGACAGTAAGTTGCCCAGCAAAATAATGTGTTAAGATGAATTTCCTCTTTTTATCAGGTTTCACATTGCTGTTTCTGAATTTCATTGACTGGCCCTATTTCTGGTTTAAGACATAACAGAGAGAAATTTCTAATTTTCCTGTTCTAGATCACTCAGTAAACCACTTGGTTTTGGTGCAGCATATTCTCTGCTACTCTCACATGCCTGAGGGAAAATATTTAGTTTGTTCATATAAGAACTTTTTTTCACATTTCTCATTTTCTCTCAGGGTGTTTTAGTATTTGAATTACTTCAGTGCATGACTTGAGGATGTCACCTTTCTTTGCAGAGACAATTGTTAATTAAAAACAAGTCTACCTCAGATCAGTTCCACAAAAGGAATGGGCTGCTGGGCGTGTGGTCAACTCATCTTTCATTAGGAGTTCCACCAGCATTACGGGGTTGGTTCTAGAGTGACAAAAATCAACACCCCCACTGACACAGCTAGCCCAGCAGACAATAGAAGTGTGGCCAAACACTAAGTTGATGATGATTGTCAATATTGTTGATTTAAAGCAAAAGGCAAAAAGCGGAGATTGTCTAAACGAATTTTTATGTACTTGTTTGATGGGTAAAAGATGTGATTAATAATGTATTACGGATGTGCATCAGTTGATGCTTGGGTAGGTAGACTTAAAATCTGAAAAAGAGTTGCTAGACAAAATGTACAGAAAATCAGTACTCATAAGTAACATTTTTCACCTTAATGTGTTTTGTATTAATTAATTTTCCTGTTAATTATCCAGCATAGATTGCTGGATGCTGGCTGAGGACACAAACAGGCATCTCCTGGAAGAACCATGCCAGAAAGTTTGAATGCAAGGGTGTACAGAGACCTGGTTCATAATTAGGGCTCCAACACTTTACAGTGCTCTGGATAGTAGAAATAACAGTACCCATAACTGTATAGCATAAAGATGTCTGATATAAACACGTACTTTTACACATGGTTTAGTGGTCTCTGTTTTTTCGCCCAGAACAGCTCAGTGCTTGCATATTTCTGCTAAGACCCTACCACCTATTTTGCAGATGCCACTGCTTTGCCAATGAGTGCTGTAAGTTGCTTATAACATTAAAGATATGTATGTTAATTTTGTTTTATATCTCTTCCTAGCTAAGAAGTATAAAAAGGTTACTGGGAAAGAAATCTACTCAGACACTTTAGAAAGCACACCCATGCTGGAAAAAGAGAAGTTTCCACAGGATTATTTCCCTGAGGTATGTACAATCCTGTGGAGCATTCCCAAATACTGGGTTTGATTCTGATTTGCTCTGATTACTTGAGTGCTACTCTCAGTAATGTAAATAAGGTCAGAATTGAGTCTTGGGTTTTTATTTGTTTGTTTGTCAGTTTCTTGTCACCTATAATATATGTTTTAAGTCATTGCATGGATTTACCAAATTCAAATAGAGTTCTTTGTATAGTAGGAAGTTCTTGTGAAGGATGGAGACAGGGATGAAAAGACTTGTTTGTGCATTTAAAACCAAAGAAATAGTACGCAGTGCCAACTGCAAGTCTGTTTCAGGGAGACTTACTCCTTGGCAGGGTGAGGCACAGCTTTGAATGGATTCTGTTTGTATTCAGTGGCAGCAGCTCTGTAATTGTGGTTGCAGTGATACTGGTTTCTGCTCAGTACAGCTAGGTACTACTGCAGTCACTGCAAGTATGTAGGGAAAATGTAGTTTCTTATTGGTACAAGAATACACGTGACTTGAAAACATACTGATGTTTTCCTCTGACACTGCCCTCATACCTAATTTTTTTTGTTGTTCTCTTAAGAACTGGGGAGTGCTGAGTGTTTGAAGTTGAAGGTGGAGGTCTTGTCAAACCCAGAAACACAAGCACAGCTGAGGGTTTTTCTAGTCTTTGCCTCCAGTTCTCTTCTTTGATGTTTACTTTAATTTGCTCATTTTTAATTTCTTAAGAACATCTAGAACATGGGTGTTTAATGGTTAGTGTTTACTACAAGCCAAGTGAATAAACTTGTTGAATTCCTATAACATCTGTGGATCAAACAGGCATGTTACTACTTTACTATAAGGAAGAACTAAAACTTTAAAAAGTAATTTAGAATTTGTAAATGTACACAATTAGAGATATTACATAGCACATGTGTGCTTGGAAGCGCACTGCATAAGTAATTATGGGGTTGATGGGATGTAGGTTATTCTTTTTCTTGACTTCAACACTAAGTTATTTATTTTTATATTCCGTATCTCTATACTGGAAGGGAAACTGCCTTTGACATAATTTTACTAGCTTTTACCTCCTGTGAATAAACATCTTAAATACTTCTTTGAAGTTAAGTGTTATATCATTTTGAAGGAACTTCAGGTGGTTACTTGGATACTTGTTTTTCTCCTCCATCAGCAATAAACTGTAGCAGTATGGGTAATTGACAACATAAGTAGGAAATGAACAATGCTGTTAAATTATTTGATTGTAATACTGAGAGCACTGAACANAATTATTTCCATGGTTATTTCACTGCTGCTGTTTCATCGTGAGACTGGCAAATTTGTAACTTCTTCAGCATCATTTATTACCGCCTCTTACACCAGCAATTCTTCACAGTCTCTTGGAGAAATGGTTGAGTCTGGTGGCTTTCCCCCACTGTTTCGTGGACTGTGGGTGCTCAGGGATCAGTTGGCCCCACGTTTGTATTTAGAGCAATAGCTACTATATTCAATACACTATGCAGCGCTGCTTTAGGTACAGGACTATTAGGTCCAGAACCCAAGAAGCAGCTCAGTATCTTTTGGAGATCTGACACCTTCGTACTGTTCCCATTCGTTACATTACCTTTTCTAAGAAGGAAGCACCATGTTCTGGTGTTGTCAGGGATACTGTTCACCTGGAGGAGGAATAAACAGGAAAGGAGAAAATCCACAAACACTCGCAATTAAGATATGAACGAATCCCTGAAGCACCTTGAAAGTTTAGTTCTGTTCCTGCACACAGTACAAGTCCTTGTAATAGAGTTGTGGCAAGACCTGTAGAACAGGCTGGGGGATTTACCCGTTTTATTTCAGAGCTTCGAGCAGTGGGAGAGGGAAGTGGTATAGGCCCTCCAGGACTACAATAATGCAGGTAATAGCAGCATCAATATTTACAGTTCATGTGATTTTCCATGCTTTTTTGGCGTGCAACCTAGCATAGACCAAGCCAGTGTATTTTTCATGTGACTTGAAAAGTTAGAAAATAATTGTGATGATTTTTACACTATGCTGTTTTTCATTTTGGACTGAAGACCAAAGAGTCTCTCAGGCACACATAAGTACAGCAACATCAAAAAAACAACAGTGACATAGTTTTGGTTCTCATATACATTTCTATTTTTAAAGCTAAAATTAATCTTGTTATCACCTATTTCCTTCCTAGACAAGTGTTGGTAATAACTATGCTAATTAAAAGACCACAAAATAATGTGTATTTTGAAAATTTGAGCTGGCACAGCAGAATGTGTGAACAGCATGTCTGTCCAAACATTACATTTGTATGCTCTTGTGTGTTTTAGCCAGACTTCTCATATCACATTTACAATGTTTTGTGTGAGAAATGGTTTAAGACTGATTCCTTTTCTTTTTATTACTGCTGCTTAAGGATGATCTAAAAGTAATTACAATGATTGAGGCATAATGCAATTCAAAATAATTACAGCCCACTGCATATAAAACTAACAAAACTTTCTGTCTTGATTTATGGGTACTCTTGGCAAGGCATAAGACTCAAATGATGCCTCTGGGAGCAACACTCCAGATAATGTTAGGCCATTTAAAAAAAAGCAGATTTGTGTAGTCTATCAGGCCTGAGTAATTTTTTTTTTTCCCATAGTGAGAAATTGGTTGTTATCATAGATCACAGATACTGCTCAAAGCTCTTATGAAAGATGAATTAATTTCACTAATGCTTTAATGCAAACCTTTCATGGAGAAGGCTGTGTGGTGATAACCTTACTGCGGTCTCTCCTTTCTCAATGATGATTTATGTTGTCTTTTAGTAGATGAAACTGCCTGTATTCACAATCCATCTGCTGGCTAAAGGAATCCTATTAACAGAGGATCTGAGAAGAGACTTAATACTGTAAGGTGAAAGATGTGGTATCCCCTTTCTGGGACATGAAATAGGAATTTTTTTTCCTATTTTAAAATGTAGATACCTCTCTGAGAGTGTACAGATGATCTGTATCATCTCTACCTGGTTTTATGCTGGCTTACAGATGGTGGATCAGCTAGTGACTATCTGTTAAAGTCAAAGATTGTTGCTTTGAAATCTGCAATAAGAAACAATTTTCTCTTTCCTGCTTCCCAACCTCTAGTTCTCCTTTAAAGTCTGTTTCCAAAAGTTTCTTCTTTTCAAATACTGTATTTGGAAATACTAAAGCACATCAGTGATCCAAAATATGTGAGGCATGTTGTTCAGCTGCAGTATATATCTAAGGTGAAGGATGACATTTTTATATTTAAGATGTTAACAGTAGTTCAATTGCTGGGCTGTATTAGGTCCAAAGCCTATTAACTTTTGCATTCTTAATGTTAAATAGACAAATTATTAATAAGTGAATTAATTACTGAAGTTAAAGGAGTTAAGTAAGTGTGTTCAAGTTATGAGTATGTAAAGGTCATTCACAGGTTGGGGTGGGAGAATATACAAATTACACAATGAAACAAGTGTCATTTAATGATATAGAGGCATAGGTGTCCTTGCTTTATTCAGCCTATGCTGGGTAATACTCTCCAGCATGAGCTGAAGTACTCCCCAGTCTCCTGTGCTAGTTTTACTTGGGCCAAGTAAAAGGCCTAAACCATCATGTTTCCGTCCACCACTGTTGCTTTTGTAACTCTTTTAAGTCATATGCTCCAACAGTAATATAATTTGGCTGTATAGATAAGTCCTAAAGAAAATCTTAATTGGAAGAGAATGTGGTCAAATGCTGAGTTAGGCTTACCCTGACCACAACAGCAAAGATGCTGCGAGATAGGGGTTCTGATTTTGTAATTTTGGGATAAGTCATGTAACCTTGCTGTTGGCAGTTCTGTGTGATGTTATCACCGTGCTGCTATTATCTTAATAGTGTAAATTTTATTATTGTAGTTATCTGACTTTAATGACTATTTTATAAAAAGAGTTTTGTAATGATTCTGCATTCTCAGGAAAAGTGAAATGCAGTACAGAACTATTATCATATTTTGGGTTGAGCGTCTAAAATTTAGGTCCATTGTTTATGCTTGTGGTGGGCTGACCCTGGCTGGAGGCCAGGTGCCCACCAAAGCTGTTCTGGGACTCCCCTCCTCAGCTGGGCAGGGGAGAGAAAATAGAACGAAAGGCTCATGGGTCGAGATAAGGGCAGGGAGAGATCACTCAACCAGTTACGGGCAAAACAGACTTGACTTGGGGCAAATTAATTTACTGCCAAACTAGAGCAGGGTAATGAGAAGTAAAGCCAAATCTTAACACGCCTTCCCCCACCTCTCCCTTCTTCGTAGGCCCAGCTTCACTCCCACATTCTGTACCGTCCCCCTGCAACAGCACAGGGGGACGGGGAATGGGGGTTGGGGTCAGTTCCTCACATGCTGTCTCTGCCACTTCTTCCTCCTCAGGGGCAGGACTCCTCACTCTTCCCCTGCTCCAGCGTGGGTCCTTCCCACGGGCTGCAGTCCTTCAGGCACAGGCTGCTCCAGCGTGTCCCCCCCATGGGCTCACAAGTCCTGCCAGGAAACCTGCTCCAGCGTGGGCTCCTCTCTCCACGGGGCCACAGGTCCTGCCGGGAGCCTGCTCCAGCACGGGCTTCCCACGGGGTCGCAGCCTCCTTCGGGCATCCCCCTGCTCCGGCGTGGGATCGCCCCCGGGCTGCAGGTGGATATCTGCTCCACCGCGGACCTCCGTGGGCTGCAGGGGGACAGCCTGCCTCACCACGGTCTTCCCCAGGGGCTGCAGGGGAATCTCCGCTCCGGCGCCTGGAGCACCTCCTCCCGCTCCTTCTTCCCTGACCCGGGGGTCCGCAGGGTCGTTTCTCTCCCATATTCTCACTCCTCTCTGTGGCTGCTGTTGCTGTTGTGCGGCCGCTTTCCCCGCTTCTTAAATCTCTTCTCCCAGAGGCACTACCCCTGTCACTGATGGGCTTGGCCTTGGTCAGCAGCGGGTCCGTCTTGGAGCTCTCTGGCATTGGCTCTGTCAGACGTGGCGGAAGCTTCTAGCAGCTTGTCAGAGCAGCCACCCCTGTAACCCCCCCGCTACCCAAACCTCGCCACACAAACCCAATACTCTGTCAACCCTAAATTCTGCTGTTCCAAAGAAATGAGTTCTTATAGACTTAAATGTTCTTTGGAGAGTTTAGTGAAATATAGGAGGGAAAAAGTAGGTGCCTTGTAAAATAGAAGAAATATAGTATCTCTGACAGTGGGTGTGAAGTGTGAGAACAGGCCAGTAGTCCATGTTGTGCTTTCAAACACATACCATTATTTTCAGCTATTTTTGGCAATGACCTAGACTGGAGCATCACGCTTCAGCCGCTGGCGGGGTCAGGCCCCTCTGACTTTACATCCCTGCTGCTGCGTTCCCCTTTATCCACTTGGCCCTTCGAGGTTTTCCCAACAGATGAAAAAGGGACCCCTGAAGCCTCTGCCAGTCCACGTGTATACTCATAGCTATTGCTTCCACAGGCCTGCCAACTTGACATGGTAACTCAGGACTTTCTTACAAGTAAAAACTTGATCTCTCTTTCGAAAGTTGCATCATTATTGTATTTCTGTCTTCTAAAATAACTTTTAGTGAAGAAATTATGTATTGCTACTGGTTGGCTGCTTCGCTGGTGATGCCTGTAGGAAGAAGCTGGCAGCAATGATGAGATGAATGTAGGTTTTATCACATACTTGTATTTGCTTACATCACGCACAGATACTTAAATGTGGTCTGCCAATAGATACGTTCTTACTAAATTCTTTATACTGTATTTTCTGGTAAGTAAAGGGTAATGAAAGCATTATGTGACAAAGCAAATTTATCAATTAAATTATTACACTACATAATAGACTGTCATTGGATAGATTGACTTCATATTCTTAAGCTCTTACTATATGTTTTTTTGATGAGTGCCGTAGATATGTTCATTTACAGACATTTAAATTTGTGTAAGGACTTCTAAAAATCTTTAGCAGTAAAAATATAACTGATAGTGCTGTTACAATGCTTGATAGTGTTCAAAGGCTGAATTGGGCTTGAGTTGCCCATATACTGCGTATTATTCTGAAATACAGGGAAATTAGAAAGGTACTTTGAACAGTTTGTGTACAAACTACTAAAACCACAAAAGCATAAATTCTTTAGTTCTCTAAACTGATCTAAGGAAAGAAAGGAAGTAATTTTGGAGCAGGAACTACATTCTGCATGGTTTTTTATGGAAAGTTGTCATAATACACACTCCTTTTACTGGCTAGTTAAACACTGAGTATATTGTGAGAACGTGAAACAGAGGTTCCTGCGCAAGGCTTTGAGGAGGAGTTTTTCTCACCTAGGTGGTGTGGGCCTGTTAATGGTGAACATCGCTTGGTGCCTCAGTTGTTCTTGCTGTTCAGCATTCAGCTCCTTCATGTACAAGGTTTCCCATCTTCCTCTGAACTGTGGTGTTCCTTTAAGAAGCTGCAATTACACTGCAGTCATTGCCACTTTAATATGTCTTTCCTTCATGCCCCTGCTTTGTATGGTTGAATAAACCCTTGCTGGGTCACTATTTAATTTGATATGGTCCCTCTCAGTAAAATGATGGAGAAAAGATGAATTAAGGCTCTGTGCTAGTCATTATCAATCATGGTTTGTGTGCATTACTTATTGCTCGCAGTGCTTTTTGACATTAGCCCTCTATAACCTCTCTCTTCATGTTAATGTTGTCTGGAGGTCCTTTTACCCGATGTAGCAGAGGTTATTTATGTAGGTGGTGTTTCTAGGGGGTTTTAAAAGGTCAGCATGATCTCCTGAGAGACTCTATTCACAAAGAAAAGGCTGGCGGAACGTAACTACAAGTTTTCAAATTGTGATTTTTTTTTTTTTTTTTTTAAGGACTTCTAATAGGTGTCAGAATTTCAGTTACATTTATTAAAGCAAATTTTTGGCAAAATAGCCTCTAGTATGTACTACTGCCCTTAAAGCCAGTATTTGCAGTGTATGTGTGAGGAAACGCCAAGCTACTACAAGAAATTCTGTATTTTACCGTGTCATGAAATATAAATTGTGTTGCAAATGCCTTTTAATTGGCTTGTATCAGTGTAGGCTTGGATGAAACAAAATAAGGCAGCAGTGCCAAGGGTTGGGCATACTTTATACTGGTATTGCTTGTGCTGGTGAGGTTGTCAGTGGCAGAATCGGAGTAAAGTCCTGTGGGACGGCCTGCTAGAGAAGTGGATGATGATTGACAGCAAGACTCTTGGTCTCATGCACTTTGGTTGCATAAAACCTTAAGGTAATTGTATGAGCATGGGCCTGTGGCAGCAAGCAGGGCATATCCAAGGGAGAAGGGGATCTGGCTGATGTCATTGGGAGGCTTCTTACTGCCATCTTAAAAGGGAGAGGTTCTTGAGGGCTGGGAAAACACAAATGTCATAGCCATTTTCAAGAACGGTCCCAGGTGGCCTCTGCTCTGTCATGGGAAGGTGATGGAGCAAATCTTCCTGATGACTGGTTGCATGCACAAGGGGAGTGCTGTGGACGTTGTATGCGTTGACTCTAGCAAGGTCTTCTATGCACTCTTTCACAGTATCCTTGAAACGCAATTGGTGATAGTACTGGGTAGGTGGACTATAAGATGGTTGGAAAGTAGGCCAGCCACCAGGCTCACAGGGTGGTGAACAAAGTGCAGCTGGCAGCTGGTGGTGTTCTTCAGGGGTTGATGCTGGGATCTGTACTATTCAACACCTTTGTTAACAGCTTGGAGAACAGGATGGAGTGCACATTCAACTTTGCAGGTGATGTCAAGTTGGGGGAGCAGTCAGTATGCTGGAGGGCAGGGCTGCTGTTCAGAGGGACTTCCAAGAGGCTGAAGAAATGTGTCTGATGTGAACCTCATGGAGTTCAACAAAGGTTAATGGCAAGCCTTGTCCCTGGGATGGGATAACCTCATAAAGCAGTACAGGCTGGAGGTGACTAGAAGACAGAAGAGGACCTGGATCTTGTTGGACAGCAAGTTGAACATGAGCCAGCACTGTACTTAGGTGGCAAAGAAGGCCAACAGCATTCCAGGGTGTGTTATGTCCCAGAAAGGGAGTCCTCCACCTGCTTGGCTCTCCAAGGCCACATCACATCTCCAGTGTCTTGTTTGGGAACGCCTGCACCAGACAGATGTGGGCAAACTGGATCAAGCATAGCAGAGGCACCTCTGGGGCTGGAGCATGTGGTGTGGGAGGAGAAGCCAGAGAGCCCATCTGTGCCGCCAGGAGAGGGAGGTGATGGGGGACCACGCCGCTGGCTGCACTGGCCAACTGGTGGCTCTTGAGGCATGGGGCCAGGTCCTCTGGGTGGTGTGCAGCAACAGGACAAGGGCTGGCAGTCATCGGCTGCAGCAAGGGAAAATCTGACTGAATGTGGGAAAAGATTTCACTGCACGGGTAAACAACAGAACGGGGGCCCAGATCAGTCGTGGAATCACTCTCCTTGGAGGTGCTCAAAACCCAATTAGATATGGCTCTAAGCAACATGATCTAGTTGGCCCAGTTTTAATGTTACATCTTTTGAGGTACCTGTTTTGTTGCCAGAGAGGAAAATAGCAAATGAAAAATGACAGCTTGATCGAAGACATTATCTTGGGCCACATCATAGGCTTGGACTATTTGATTTTAAGTTCTATGTATTGTTCTTCAGCAATTAAAAGTTCAATGTAGTTATTTTTAAGAATGAAATGACAGAGCTCCCCTTTTGTGATTGAGATTAGATTTAAGTCAATCTTGAATGCTTTTAGCATTTAACTTTTTTTCATTGTTTTGCTTTTGAATGAATGCTGACGTTTTGCCAAATCTCAGCTTGTAACTGTGCTGTCATGATCATCACAGAAACTGTGAATAGAAGACACCTTATTGGATTATGGGGTTTGTAGTTCAGCCATGAAAGCCGGACTATTAGGAAGATTTGGTGTGTTAGCCCTGCAGCCAGCCCTTCCCTGATTGACCAGAGTGACTGCTGGATCCACAGAAGAAGTTATTTTTCAGTGCTGAAAAATTTTTTTACACTAAATTAGATATTTTTTCACAGTCAACACAGAGCTTTTCTCAGTCCAGCTGCAGTTTAAGAAAAATCTAAAGTTGGGCTCTCCTAAGACAAAAGTAGTAAGGATTCAGAGAAATTAGTTCCCTTCTGAATGTATCCAATCAGCTGGATTTCAGAGTAGTGAACAGTTAGGATTTCCTCCCTGAATACGGCCTTATTAGACCTAGGCAAATTTACTTGCTTTCAAAAGCCCAAATTCTTAAAAGATTTAAGCACCTATGAACAGCAACAAACAACTGATGTTAATTACTAAATATCTCAAAAACACTTATCCCCCCACCCCCCATCTGTAGTGACAGAATTGATGCAGTCAGCTGCCAGGAGTCACCAGACAGATCTGCAGGGGGTGGCGGTGGTGTAAACTTTGCATATGCTCAGGAGAGAAGTCCATTTATTCTGTATAATCCTTCTGGGTTCAGGAGGTTTTTCTCCTTTTTGGCTATAGGAAATCTTTACATTTGGCTAAACATTTCTTTTGTTAATTTATTTTATTCCCTCTTAATACATGTCCTGTGAGCTACTGAAAGCCAACTGTAAGTAGAGACATAAGGCAAGAAGAAAGCTGTTTATTGTGTGTCCACGTTATCAAAATACGAATTTTGATTCACTGCGTAAAGGACTTTGTTGTTAGTCTCTGTTCTTGGACTTGACAGTCTTGAGAGGACTAGTTCCTTGTGCTGCCCGCTGCTGTAGCAATGCAAAGCTGATAAAATTTGTGCAGGAAAAGCCTCCAGCCCTTCTTTGGCAGGGCCAGCACAGCTGGGTCCTCAGGTAAGCAGCCAAGCTGCAATTTTCCCTGCGGCTCTCGCAGTAAAGCTTGGCTTTAGCAGCCTGTGTAGGAAGGTCCCACAAGCCTGCAGAAAGGTGATTCTGAAATTGCCACCTGAGTAAGAAATACTAAAAACGGGTTTCCCAAAATCTGGAGTACATAACTGTGCATAAATTTTGTAGGTAATTTTTTACTTCCTAGTTTTGTAACCTGTACATAACACTTTTCCCACAAAATTACAAGCTCTGAAGTTGAGTGCAATCAATGAAATAAGCTGTCATTCACCAGTAACTTTTCACATTTTCCTGGATTTGGATAGAAGAGAACAACTGCATATCAGTAAATAGTTTTTACATTCAAGCTTTCAAGAAGAAGCTATTGCTTATTTAGTAAAATAAACACTTTAACATCTTCATAAGCCTATTTTGAATGCAGGGAGAACCCCAGTGGGAAAGGGGCCCTAGTAAAGGAGTGGTGTTATGTCTGGTTGGTCTTGACTGTGGTTACTGTGTTTGTGCCTGAAGAGGGGAGCGGGTGGGAGATAGGTAACTGTTACCTGAAGGGTGATTAGAAAACAGCCCATTTAGGTTTTGCAAGGCACTTCACTATCTCAGCAGTATTTAGGACTTAAAAATTTCACAAGGACTGTGTGTTCACAGTGAGGTAGATAACTACATCAGTGCCTTAGGAGAACGATACCCCTGAATGGGGGGGATGCTCTGCTATAGCTGGCACTTTATTTGTAATAAGGAGTTTCAGTCTTTTGCTACAAAATCATTGGCATCATTATTTAGGCCTGTCTGGTGCAATATTCATTACCAGAGAACATTAGCCTAGCCCCACATTCATTGTTAACAGTGAATAAATAGGATGCAGAATCATGTCTTTTTGTGGGAGGTTGTAATTTATGGCAGCGGCTTAGGAGTAGTGCTGAAAAAATCCTTTTGCTGTATCATAAGTGCTGTACGTTGGCATGAGGTGATTTGTGGCTTTCTCGCAGATGTTGCAGTTTTGATAAATGTAATGTTTTGCCATTATTTAAATTCTCCTTAACTTTTACAGAAGTACTGGGTGGGTTGGCTCAGCAGGAGAAATAGCTTTCTAGCAGATCTCATTCATTTTAATTTGATGTAAATCTCTGATGACATTTTACAGTTCAGGTAAAATTACAAAGAAGCCAAGACATTTGTGCATAGGCAGTAAGAATTTGCTGCTTTAGGCTAGGCATAAATACAGTTGTAAAGCTTTCCTAATTGGTTATCTTTCATCTATAAACAACTACCAGGGCTTATATTAATTTTATGCATAAGTTTATAACTGCTGCAGCACCAAGAATATAAATAATTCCAGGATTTAAGAGAGACACAATATATATTTTCAAGGTACCTCAGTTGGTGTGTACTGCTTATTAGTTACAGCACATGGATGAACTTTGTTTTATTTTGTTCTCTGTGTAAGTACATTTCACTTTCACAGTAATCCTTTACTTAAGGTGACTGATTCTTTCTTGCCTATATTTCAGTGCAAGTGGTCCAGAAAAGGTTTCATTCGAACAAGATGGTGTATTACTGATTGGTAAGTTGCATCTTTAAGTTATTTCTGATTATGTGTATATTATGTATGTTTTTGTTAACAACTATTTCAAAGAAGGTGTTCATATGTATAGATTGGTCTATTCATAGAACAGATTGGTTCCAAAACAGTTGCTTTTCTTTATTATTTATTGAACACATAATGCTCAGTAAGTTGTAATGATGCATAACAAAATGAGATGTTAATATTCACGTCTGTGCAATTAGCATGGGATAATTCAGATCATAAGCAACCTCTCAATCAAGCATGATGAAAAACGCTTGATGTCTGTGACCAAGGCCACGGGAGTCACAGTGTGGAACTAAAGGTGTCCCCCCACTACTGCTCCCCGTCACGCTGAAACAGCTGAGGCTCTACAGCATCTCACCCAGGTCAGATACCTGTGCCTGGGTGTATGCAGCCCTGGCCTCTGGGATTTCTGAGGAAAGAGGTTGTTGTCTATGAACTCTTTAAGCTGGCCCTTTAAGCCCAGTCCGGTTTCCACTGAAGTCAGTGGAGGGACTCTACCTTTAAGGAATGCAGCTTTTTAAAACCAGTTCCCACTATATTACTTTTGCTGGAACGGAACTTTTTAGTTGTATTCAGGTCAGGATTCCCATTTTAAACCTAAGGCGTGGTCCTGTTCTCTGTGAGGTTGTTTATTTTCATCCTAAAGTAGAATAAAGCACCTGGCAGCCCAGCACTCACTAGTAGGGTTTGATGAGAGCGGGCAGCTCATCTCTTTCCTGTGCACTCATAGACTGCTGAGGAAACATCCCACTGAGCAAGGTGTAGTTAGGTTCAGTGTAACCTGCCTGTCATCAAAGCAGAGAGTTCCTCATAAGATGTACTGTGAAAATCTGCAGAAGAAACAGACATTTTTTTCTCTTGGGATCATCCAACAGCCTAAAGAGGTGGGGTCTGAGGGGAGCAACTATACGAAAGTAGAAGTTGAACATAATTTTGGTGTTACATGCTAGATTGCTGTCTTTGGAAGAAGCCGTGCCAACTAGTGTTGACAAGAGGTGTATCTCATAACTGAAGAAGCTAGTATCATTTGAAAATGCTATCTTTAATCACAATAATAGTAGTAATATGTAAGAAGTAGCGTATGTTGGGGGGAGCAGCTGATTGTGCAAAACACTATACCTGAGAGAGGTTGAAAATTTTCTTGGTCTTAACACAAGGAAAGCTCAATAAACCAACAGATGGTTCAGATTTCTCTAGTCCTACCTGGAAATCTGACCATGCTTTTTTACCATTTAGTCATAGTTTTGGTCTTTACTGCTTATTTATGTTAATAGTCACCTAAATGTATGTGAACGTTCAACGCTTTTCCTTTCTTCCTCTGGTTGTTTCACATCTTAAATCTGTAAGTTTGATTTTGAAGTCTGATGAATGTTCACACAGGCTGACTTCTGAGTGCTGAACAGGGTTCTTCCTTGTTTGCATAAGCAGGTTTATTAGATTAAGCAAAGAGTTTGTGAAAAATGAAAAAGCAGCAGGTTTTCTCCTTTTACAGATTTTTGAGCCAGAAATCAGGCAGGGGTAATGTAGGTTCTTGTTAATTTTTTCCTGATCCATATGACATGGCATGGGATTTCATCAGTAGAGATCTGCAGAAGTGGGTATTTAGCACCAATTGCTAATCTGGCCTTTCCTCTTATATCGTGACTTTTCCAGGTTCTGTCTCTCCTGTCCTCTTGGATTTCTTCTTTGCAGAAAAAAATAATGTGAATTTATTTTTAGGCCTTTCCAAGAAAAAAATGTTCTTTAGAGATAGATTTAAAGGAACTGTTTTCTTGCAGCTTGATACCAAAAAAAAGGATAGTTCTTGGAAGGAGCAGTCTGTAGCTAGATGTTCTGATCAGATAATATACTATGCTTATGTTTCCTAAGGGTATGTTGGGAAGTAAGAGTGAGGAGGCTCACAGCTTTTTCTGATCTGTAATGAGGTGAGCTATGGTGGTAGTTTTGTGTCTGGAATAGCCTGCAATTATGATCCACATGATCTAACAAGATCTCAAACGTTTCTAATGAGAAGTTGAAGGGACAAGTTACTGTGAACAATTTCTGGAGAATGAAAGTGAGACCTAATTAGGTCTAAGTTCATAATGTGTATGTTCATGGGATGGTTAAGTGTTTAAACCCAGACTGTGCACATATGAACAAAGTTCTGGTGATTTTCATAATCATGACTGTTGATCTATACATTTCTACATTCTAATAGTTCAATAAAAATATGGCCAGGAGAGTTGTTGTTAATACTCCTCTGTGAATCCTTGAAGGGAGATACTAATTTTCCCTGCCTAGGAAAACGTCATTATAGAGTGTGCCTTATGCCAAAAACAGAGGGCTTCCAAAAACCAAAAAAAGTGACCTTAAAAGATTTCAGAGAACCGTCCTCTTTTTCCTCCTCTGTGATTCAGTGATCTGGCCCAGTTGAGTTCCTCTGTGAATCCAGATTTTTCACATCCATTATTCTTCATTAGCTTATCTTTAGTGTGAATAAAGAATTAAGGAATCTTGGGGCACTCAGAGATTTTGTTTTAAGAAAAAAATGAAAGATAACTACGTAACTACATAACTCTAGACTTTTTTCTTGCCTTTTTTTTTTTTTTTTTTTAAAGTACGG
>VYZV01018566.1:2119-29008 GCA_013401275.1 Pandion haliaetus | reverse complement strand
ATTTTGATTTGTGACCCCATGAATGCAAATTGCAAAAAAAATTGTAAATATTATAAAACTGACTCTTAGCTTGCTTTCTATGCTTTTTTTTTGATCTGTATCAAGCTACCTCAGTACCTTCTTTTTGAGAATATTTAGCATATTAATATTAATTAAAAGGGAGAAACTACTAACAAATGTCAAACAGATATTGCATAAAAGTTGTACTGAATTATATGTGTTTTTCATTATTGGCTATCTTGCTTGGTTTCACTTTGTTATTTCTTTGTTCTGTGTTTGGCATTACATTTGCCTTTTACCCCAACATATAGAGAGGAAATTTCCTGATTTTTGCTTTATGAAGCTACCACAGTCCACAATGACACCATTAAACTATCTACATTACATTTCTGCTTTTATGAAATTTTGTTGCAGTCTTCGAGAACGGAAAGGAGGGTTGCAAACTGCTTACACTAGAGTATGAATCACTTACCTTCAGTTATAGGGTATGCGTGGAAGTTAACAAAAATTAAAATATGATTTTTTTTATCCTGTTTATTATTAAAAGATGTAACTGTATGTACAATAACATAATATTTTACTAGTTATGAAGCCAGTTAGATTTATGGCCATAATCCAGATGGCCCTTATATTTGAATACACAAATTTTCTCAGTGGACTTCTTAAAATTATTAACATGGTTGAAGTTTATCACAGCACAAATACTTCGCTAGGTCAGTGCTTACATAATGCTTATGTTGTGAGCCACTCCTTTGTCTCTCATGGAGATCCTAAATTGCCTAATCCAGGAGTATAGCTTCACTTCAACAAATGATAATTAAGATCCTGGCCACTGTAGGAAATTAATTTCATTTACTGTGTCCGGTGAGAGGTAACAATGTAGGGTGATCATAAAGAAAATAGATATATCTGGTTTTGACAAGTCAAACAGAATGGCCAAAGAAGAAAATAACACAACGTGTGCCAATGAGTAAAGTAAATACACTGCTGCTTCAAATAACTCACAATGCTAATTTAAAATTGTTATGGTTTTTCTCACTTGTCCAGAAACTATCATGCTTTATTAAATTTAAGTTTATCATCTCTACATAAAAATAAGAACATTTATCCTAGACACAGACTAAAATCTCAGTATTTTCATAACGTATTCTCCAGAGAAAATAAACTGGCTGTGATTTATCCTTCTAAAAGTTGACAAGATTTCAAAGGAAAGAAATTTTTTATTAATAACAAATTAAGTTCTTTTGATAAACTAGTCTACTGATAAAAAAAAGGAGATTTTATAGCTTATATCACTTTTAAGAAGATATGGAAAATCATTAAAAAAAATTAAAAGACTTGTGACTGCAGCTGCTTATCAGGAGAAGCCACTCTTTCACGATAAATATAGCCTTTGTTGTTCCATAGTAAATTTCTATTAACCCAAATAAATCTGCTTTTCAAACAAGCTAAAGTTTGATGTTCCTAGGCATCTACCTGATTTCTGTACCTTAATCCATAAAAACACATAAATTTTTAATATAAATAAATACATGTATACAGCTTTTCATGTATCTTTCCTTCCTTGACTCCCATTGGCTCTACCAGCTGTCTATTGCATATACATCACATAACCTTTTCTACTACATACTGTGTTTTGGGGAGAGGGCTTCTTATTTTAGATTAATTCAGTTGCTTTCAATAGAATGAGTCCTGCATCAGGAATGGATAATTCTCATTGCTACTGGAGTTAAAACAGCATAGCTATAATTTTTTTAAATTGAAAGGTTTATGTCATAATCATGATAATTCTATTTTTGTGCTTGTTTATGTATGCCCTTTACATTCACAGCAGGTTCTATTCACACCTGTCCTGTTTTCCACATCTGTAACGTAGTCTCAAAAACTAAAGAAAAGATGGAAGAAAATGATAGATTTATTAGTTCTAAATAAGCAGACCTAGAAGTGACTGAGCTACCAATCAAAATGTTACTTCTTAAAATTAGTTCTATTCTAGTATAACATTTGTTATTATATGATGCTTCCTTCTGATTTATATATTCATATGCAATTGGATAATTCTCCTGGCATATCATAGACTTAGATATACATGTTCATATCTCAAACTAGATATTCAGACTATGTGCAGCCAGAAAAAAAATTACATGTACAGAAATTGCAAAAGTTGTAAAAATTTACATGAAAATCAGTTTTTGGTTTGTATTTCTTATTTCTTTGAAACTTATGAATTATTTTCCTCCTTTAACTTAGCTAAACGCTTCAATATATTTTGAATTTGCCACAAAATGTCACATAATATATTTTATGGTATATTCTGTAGGACAGACCATGCAGTGACAGTTACCTATATTTGGAAGGTTTATATTACTGTTGTAATCTTTTTTGCAGCATAGTATGACTGGACCAAAATTTAGGAGAATTATGGAATATTGTTTTCTTCCAATGTTATGACTCTCTGTTCCTGGCTGCTGCTAAGACTCTCTTTCTGTTTCTGCAATCTGAAGTTGTAGCAAGAATTGTATTCCCTATTTTCTTCATCTGAAGTGACCTTTGGCAGGCTTCCTCTAGCACTGAACCATACGCATATGGGCCATCTTGGATTGGAGGAAATAATTTCCTACAGGAAAGCTGTAAAATTGGGATATTGTCTTCCAGAAATATGTGAAAATACATATATTTTGGCTTGTATTTGGCTTTCTGTCATTCCTATGAGCTTGTCCAATACTGCACTATATTTTACAAATTCTGATTTAAATTCTTTCCATTCAACAGGAAGCCATAGCTTTCCGCTTCATCCAGCTGTTGCTTCACTTGGTTACACATTATCCAGAGAATGTTACTGTGCTCTCATTTGCCAACACAGAAGAAAACTTGTAGTTGTTTTGCTATACTTCAAAATTTGAGGAGAACTTTTCTATAAATTTATAGGAGAGATGTGGAACAAGATGTGATTACTTTAGTAGTAACATGGTAAATATAGTAAATTTGGGAGGTTATTTCTGAAGAGAAAAAGTACTGAGTAAATGTTTCCAGTTCATGAAAGGCACTCAGCAGGAAGCACATAGTGCTGGGAGTACGCAGTGTTTTCATTATATGAAATTAAAGGAGTCTGTGAAATACTAGAACGTTTTTTTGCAAAATCAGTGGATACCAGAATTGTTTCTGATAAAACTTTGCTTGTGTTAGAGTTTCTTAGCAGATATTTGGCAGGTTTCCTACATCTTGCTTATTTGTGTGTCTATCTTATATCTGTGTCCCTGGCTTGCAAATCTCCAAGATGTCAGCATTCCACACTGTATACTTAGAATAGCCAAAGAAACAATTTTCATGGCATCAGTGATGTCAAGGCTTTCTCAGATCTTAGCTCATGAGCAAATCTGGCTGGAAGTTTACTAAGGAAACACAGTTTGACTGGAAAATGCCAGTTCATCAAACCTGAATATGGTTTATAAAAATTAAAATGATTCCGTGAACCACAGACAGCTCACCTTAAAGTCTATTGGAAAAGCCATACATCTGGGTTAGTGATTCACAGAATCACAGAATGGTTGAGGTTGGAAAGAACCTCTGGAGGTCACCTGGTCCAAACCTCCTGCTCAAGCAGGGCCACCTAGAGCTGGGACCAGGACGATGTCCAGACAACTTCTGAATATCTCCAAAGAAGGAGACTCCACAACCTCTCTGGGTAGCCTGTGCCAGTGCTCAGTCACTCTCTCAGTAAAACGTGTTTCCTGATATTCAGACAAAACCTCCTGTGTTCCAGTTTGTGCCTGTTGCCTCTTGTCCTGTCACTGGCAACCATTGAAAAGAGACTGATTCCACCTTCTTTACACCTTCCCTTCCCTTCAGGTAGTTATATACATTGATGAGATCCCCCCCTGAGCCTTCGCTTACCAGGCTGAATGGTCCTAGCTCTCTCAGCCTTTCATCATAGAAGAGATGCCCTTACTTATCTTAGTGGCCTTTCACTGGACTCTCTCCGGTATGTCCATGTCTCTTGTACTGGAGAGCCCAGAACTTGACACAGTACTCCAGGTGTGGCCTCCCCAAGGCTGAGTAGAGTGTGAGGATCATCTTCCTCAACCTGCTGCCAGGTGTCCTCATAATGCAGCCAGATGCTCAGCCCTCAGAATGTACTGGTGCATTACGTTGTTCCTCCCCAGGTGCAGGACTTTGCACTTCTCTTTGTTGAACTGCATGAGGTTCCTATCAGCCCATTTCTCCAGCCTGTCAAGATTACTCTGGATGCCAGCACAACCTGCTGGTGCTTCAGTCACTCCTCCCAGTTTTATATCATCCGCAAACTTGCTGAGGGTACACTCTGTCCGATCATTCAGATCATTAATGAAAATGTTGAACAGTATTGGACCTGTATTGACCACAGGGGTACACCACTAGTTACTAGCTCCAACTAGACTTCATACCACTGATCACAACCCTCTAAGCTCAGTCCATCCAGTTTTCTGTCCACCTCACTGCCTGCTCATCCAGTCCATACTTTACCAACTTCTCTATGAAGATCTTATGGGAGACTGTCAAAAGCTATACTTGAAGTCAAAGTAGACAATATCCACTGCTCTCCCCTCATCTACAAAGCCAATTGTTTCATCATAGAAGCTTACCAGGCTGATCAAGCATGACTTCCCTTTTGTGAAGCCATGCTGACTGCTGCTAATCAACTTCTTGTCCTTCATATGCTCAGAAATGGTTCCCAGGGTTAGTTGTTCCATCATCTTCTCAGTGATCAAGGTGAGGCTGACCAGCCTGTAGTTCCCTGGTTCCTACTTCTTGCCCTTTTTGAAGACAAAAGTGATAGTCACTTTCCTCCATCTTTGGGCACCTCTCCCAGTCACCATAATCAAGCTCTCTCAGCACTCATGGTTATGTCCCATCACAGGCTGGATTTGTGTATGTCCAGGTTGCTGAAGTATTACCTAACCTGATCCTCTTCCATCAAGTGTAAGCGTTCAATGCTGCAGACTTTCCAACTGATCTCCAGGGCCTTAGATTTCTGAAGGCTGGTCTTACTAGTAAAGAATGAGGTGAATAGGGTATTCAGTAACAGCCATTTCCATGCCCTGTGTCACCAGAGCCACTGCCCCAGTCCACAGCATGCCCATGTTTCCCTAGTCTTCCTTTTGCTATTTAGGTACTTATAGAAGCCCTTCTCATTGCCTTTCACATCCTTAGTCAGATTAAACTTCAGGTGGGCTTTGGCTTTCCTAACCTCATTTCTGCATGCCCAGACAGCGTCTCTATATTCCTTCCAGATTACCTGTCCCTGCTTCTACCTTCTGTATACTCCTATTTTATCTCTGAGTATACCAGGAACTCTTTGTGCATCCATGGAAGCCTCCTGGCATTTCTGCCTGACTTCCTGCTTGTTGGGATAGACTGCTGCTGATCTTGGAGGAGGTGATCCTTGAGTATCAACCAGCTTTCTTGACCATCTCTTCCCTCCAGGGCCATGCCCAATGGACTCTTCCAAGCAGATCCCTGCAGAGGCCTAATTCTGTTCTCCTAAAGTCGAGGTTTGTGATCTTGCTTTTTGCTCTGCTCCCTCCCCTCAGGATCCTGAACCCCACCATATCATGGTCGGTGCAGCAAAAGCTGCCTTCAGAATTCACATCCCCAACAAGCCCTTCCTTTTTTGTAAGTATGAGGTCCAGCAGAGCAGCTCTCCTCATTGACACTTCTGTCAAGTGTGTTAGGAAGTTGTCATCGATGCCCTCCAGAAACCTCCTGGATTGCTTATGCTCTGCTGTGTTGTCCCTCCAGCAGATACTGGGCTACTTAAATTCCCCCATGAGGACCAGGGCCTGCAAACATCAGCTCCACAACAGCACCTACCAAAAATCCTTTTAACAGTTTCTAGACTACAATGCCAGTTGAATTAAAGTCTTTGATATTCAGAGACTAGAGGACTAAATGAGATATTATTGGGCATCCCATGTTGCATGCTAGCCTGACCATGTGGTAGTAAACTCTCTAACAGCAGACAGAAGAAGCACTTGCAGGGGCTGGTTAAAACTTTCATGGTTTTTGTCGGTATTGTAGCTCCTACTGGGGTCTCATAACCATGAATCTGATACAAATTAAAATTTCAGTCTGCTCAGTCTGTGAAACCTATTCTATAGGATTTGTGCAGTATACCAATGCTGTTAGAGAATAGGAGCAAGGATTGTTTCAGAAGCTTCTAAAATAGACAGAAAAATCATATGGCTTATAAATATATATTAAAACTTTATTCTGATATTTGTTATTTACTAATAGAATATTAAAGGTTTATCTAAGTTCTGAAGGTTGATTAAGACTTTCCAATCATTATCATGTATGAATATTACAGCAGCTGAGTGATTTTGTCTTTAAAGACCACCTATTTTTTTCTAAATTAGACAAGATATATTTATTTCTAAGTATTTGGGTTTTTGGGATTTCCTTTTAAAGACCATTTCCAGGTCTCTTTTCCATCTCATTCTACTGTTCCTTTTTAGTAGTTTATCAAACAGAATTTCTGCTTTATGAAGAGTTCTGTCAGCTGAGACAGAATAAGCTTTACTTATCAGCACTGTCCCACTCTTTCTGTAGACAGATGAACTCTTTCCCTCTTGTGAATACCATAGTCTTTCATTCTCTCTTTTTAAATTATAGAACCTCCAATCTCCCTGTCTCCAAAGAGATTCACAAGTTCAGCTGGCGTCCATTCCTCTAGGACCAACATCCAGACCTCTCTGATTCATCTTTCCCTCAGCTTAATCTTTGCATACCATGAATGTCATTAGAGAGGGCAGATAACACAAATACCATGATTCTTTAGCTTTCTTTTGCAATATTTGACCCATGTGTCTCATGCTTTGGAACCAAAGTCTTCAGTAGCCATGTTTAGCTTTTTTCCTTGATGAAAACTCTCTGGTGACAAAGAACTCAGGAAGTCACTGCAAAAACCCTAATGCAGATACTTTCCTGATCTGTAATCAGAATATTAGGTGATAGCTATTCCCTCATTCTATCAATTTTTGAAGTGTTCCATAAAGTGTAATGAATCTCAAAGCTTAAGGGGAAGTTCAAAACAAGGTATATGTAACAAGACAGTGGCAGTAACACCTGAATTCCAATGGTCTTCAGGGAGGTTTGCAACAGCTAATGAGAACCAGCCAGCTAGAAATAC
Source organism: Pandion haliaetus (assembly GCA_013401275.1). Classification (NCBI taxonomy): domain Eukaryota; kingdom Metazoa; phylum Chordata; class Aves; order Accipitriformes; family Pandionidae; genus Pandion; species Pandion haliaetus. The sequence continues at coordinate 21,840 of VYZV01018566.1, read as the reverse complement.
TAGATACATAAACAGATCTGCAATTTCTGAAAAGAGGAATCAATTCATATAGCTGAGGAACATCTTAAGGAAAACAAAACTTCCATGTCTGTCTATAATAGGTGGACAACTGAATACTACCGTGCAATGTACGAAATGTTGGTAGAAGCAACAGGATGATATTTATAAATATATATTTGTGCCTACCTTTGAAGATCAGAACTGTTGAGGACAAGGCTATGATAATGTCACTAACCCAGCAAATATGTAAGAACTTATACAACAACAACAAAAAAGAGAGTTTATAACCTTTAGAAGAAGGGACAAGCAACTCAGGAGGACTACAAAGACATCATGAGGTTATGCAGGGAGAAAATCGGAAGGGCCAAAGCCCAAGGTGAACTTAATCTGGCTACCGCTGGAGAAAATAAAAAATGTTTCTATAAATACATTAACAACAAAAGGAGGGCTAGGGAGAACCCCCATCCTTCATTGGATGCAGGGAGAAACACAGTGAGAAATGATGAGGAAAAGGCTGAGGTACTTAATGCCTTCTTTGCCTCAGTCTTTAATAGTTCTTCTCAAGGTACCCAGCTCCCTGAGCTGGAAGACAGGGATGAGGAACAGAATTACGCCCCTGTAAACCAAGGGGAAATGGTTAGTGACCCGCTACACCACTTTGACACTCACAGGTCTATGGGGCCAGATGGTATCCACCCAAGGATACTGAGGGAGCTGGCAGAAGTGCTCACCAAGCCACTTTCAATCATTTACCAGCAGGCTTGGCTAACCGGGGAGGTCCCAGTTGACTGGAAGTTAGCAAATGTGATGCCCACCTATAAGAAGGTCAGGAAGGAGGATCCAGAGAACTACAGGCCTGTCAGTCTGACCTTGGTGCCAGGGAAGGCTATGGAGCAGATCATCCTGAGTCCCAACACAGCATGCACATGACAACCAGGTCATCAGGCCCAGTCAGCATGGATTTATGAAAGGCAGGTCCTGCTTGACTAACCTTATCTCCTTCTATGACAAGGTGACCCGCTAAGTGGATGAGGGGAAGGCTGTGGATGTTGTTCACCTGGACTTTTGTAAAGCCTTTGACGCTGTTTCCCACAGCATTCTCCTGGAGAAACCGGCTGCTCATGGCTTGGATGGGTGTACTTTTTGCTGGATAAAAAACTGGATGGAAGAGCCCAAAGAGTTATGGAGAATGGAGTTAAATCCAGTTGGCAGCTGGTCACAAGTGGTGTTGCCTGGGACTCAATACTGGGGCCAGTTTTGTTTCATATCTTTATCAATGATCTGGACGAGAGGATTGAATGCACCCTCAGTAAGTTTGCAGGCAACAGCAAGCTGGACAGGAATATTGATCTGCTTGAGGGTAGGAAGGCTCTGCAGAGGGATCTGGACAGGCTGGATCAATAGGCCGAGGCCAATTGTATGAGGTTCAAAAAGGCCAAGTGCCAGGTCCTGCACTTGGGTCACAACAACTCTGTGCAATGCTACATGCTTGGGGAAGAGAGGCTGGAAAGCCACCTGGTGGAAAAGGACCTGGGGGTGTTGGTAGACAGATGGCTGAATATGAGCCAGTAGTGTGCCCAGGCAGCCAAAAAGGCCAACGGCAGCCTGCCCTGTATCAGAAACAGTGTGGCCAGCAGGAGCAGTGAAGTGATCGTCCTCCTGTACTCAGCACTGGTGAGGCCACACCTTGAGTACTGGGTTCAGTTTTGGGCCCCTCACTACAGGAAAGACCAAATTGAAGCACTGAAGCGTGTCCAGAGAAGGGCAACGAAGCTGGTGAGGGGCCTGGAGCACAAGTCTTGTGAGGAGCGGCTGAGGGAACTGGGCTTGTTTAGCTTGGAGAAAAGGAGGCTGAGGCGAGACCTTACCACTCTCTACAACTACCTGAAAGGAGGCTGTAGTGAGGTGGGTGCTGGTCTCTTCTGTGGGGTGGCTGGTGATAGGACGAGAGGAAATGGCCTCAAGTTGTGCCAGGGGAGGTTTAGATTGGATATTAGGAAAAATTTCTTTACTGAAGGGGTTGTTAGGCATTGGAACAGGCTGCCCAGGGAAGTGGTGGGGTCACCATCCCTGGAGGTATTTAAAAGATGTGTAGATGTGGCACATAGGGACATGGTTTAGTGGTGGTCTTGGCAGTATTAGGTTTATGGTGAGATTTTAAAGGTCAACCTAAATGATTCTATGATACTTTGACTTAAAACATGTAAGAATTTATACAACAAACTTAATATAACAAACTTTTATTGTTGAACCATGAAGTTAGAAGAAAAGAAACCATGTGTTCATTATTTGAATTTGTCATACCAAGACATTATTTTAAAAGAATCTTTCCTGAGGAATAGTCCTTCCGGTTCAAATTGATTTTTTAAATAAAGTTACTGAAACTGGATGATATAGTTTTGGACATAAGATATAGTTTTAAACATATCAGCAGACCCAAATCATCTGTCCAACCATATAGAAGTCAGAATTCTGACTTCTGGTACTTGAGAAATTACAGAAGATATACTAAAACTAAGAAATGTAAGCTTGAACTGGTATCTACTGAACTCCAGTAGATAAATTTACATTTTCTCTTTAGAACTGAGCTAGGTTGAAAAGTCTTAAAGATAGTAGACAATCTGCTCAGAGTTCTGCAGGAGTCAGATGCTTGAACAACGAAGTATGAATGTTTTATGAAAAATGACACTAAATTAGATCTAGTCCATCTGAACAGACAAGTAGAAAAGCTTAAAGCCAGCCTCAGTCAGAATGCTTGAGCTACCAGGGAAAAGGTTGCTCTGTGTGTGTGTGTCTGCCTCCACCAGCCCCCCCTGGGTCGTATTACCTAAATTCATCACAGGAATGTTAAGCGCATTGCTCCGGAGTAACTGATTGCACAATGTTTATATTCCACCAAAAGTTGAATAGAGGGACAACAGAATTATTTTGAATTCTTTTACAACTCTGAAAATGGAAACTTAACTGAATTTGCTTTTGTTGTATGGTTACAGCAGTTATTACTTAACTGATGCAAGCCAACTCATTTTACAGAGTCCGCTTGCATAGCTGACTTCGATGTGAGATACCTGTGCTATTTCTCAGCTGATTAGCTGGAGTGCCACTGGCAGTGTACCTATTGCAGCTCAACATACAGCTATGCCTGAGCCAGCTTAGTTTTGACTCGGTTTTGAAGCCTATGTGGGATTCAGACTATCACATATTGACTAATTAATCCCGACATTGGTGGAAACTTAAGAGAAAAACTAGGAAGGATCTACTGGAAGACTAAAGTTTATTTTGAAAAGCAATGTAGGTCATGGTTATTGGTGCCAGTCCAGCTCTATTAAACTTGGTGCCAGAGCCAATGATTCATAACTGTTTGTTCAACAAATGTTAATCTATGAACATACAGAGATTACCTCAATGAGTTTAAGTTGAAATACAAAACATAATATGCAACTTCATCTAACCTATAACTCTATTTTTGTTACTACCTGTAGTTAGATTACTGTATCAGCTCATTTAATATACCCATAAGCTTTGAGAAATAAAAAAGAACCTAAGCTTTGCCAGTAAAACTTTGGAGTCTCTTTCAGGCAAAACTTCTCAAATAGCTAGCAAAGAAAGGAGATAAAAGTATGACTAGCAAATAGGTGGCAACCGTCAGTTTGTTAGGCATTCTAAGGACAATAAATTAAAACCCCCCACCATTCACTTATTAAGACCAGTGACTAAAAGAGTAAATTCACACTTTAGGCTCACTGAAAACCAGTTTGAGTAAGTTCTTAGGAAGGCATCCATGAGTAGGTATCCCAAATATAATCAAAGAAAAATTGTTTATAATACTATTAATATATATGGGATTAGTAAATCCAGCTCTCACTGGGAGTAATAGATCGAGTATCTCTCACTAGACTGTAGTGACAGACATCATAAAAGAGCACAAAAATATGAAAAGATGAGGAGCTATCATAGAGCTTCAGATAATGCCTTTCATTGTAGCCTGAGAGATGCTGAGCGTTAACAGTAAATGGATGGATGTGACCACCTCCCTCTTTCCCAACTTGCTGCCGGGGCCCTGAGGACACCACTAAGCCCTACTGTCCCTGCCTGGCCCCCTCCAGGGCCATCAGCCCCTGCCCCACTGACGCTGCAGCAGGGTGAGCCCCCTGCTCTCCTCAGCCCTGTCCTGCCTGGCCCTGGGCCCTGCCAAGCTGGGCCCTCATCCCCAGGGAGGTGCCCAACACCCAGGGCTGGGGCTGCTTGCAGTTGCCCCTAGCCTCCCCTGCTCCCTGGCTGGGGCGGTGGGACAGGCCCCGGCTGCCAGGCCCTGCTCTGCTGTCCCCAGGGGAGCCCCCAGCCCATGCGGTGCCCTGACAGTAAGGAGGGAGTACAGGCTTGGGGCTGAGCTTAAATGGAGCGCCTCCACCAGTGGGTCAAGATTTGGGGTGCGGCTTGCCAGGGCCGCTAAGGCCTATTAGTGCCCTCGGGATCCTGATACCTTCTTTTGGTAACCATGTAACAACTGAAATTGCAGCTTGCCACTCTTAAGCTAAATTAAAAACTTCCAGACTATGCTACAAGCTGCAGAGTAGTCAGATGGAAAGATTCCTGAAGTTAGTTCAGAAATACCGGGGTTTACTGTGATACCCAGTTTAATGCCCCATGTTTTCCAAAGGGATAAAAATAGGTAAAAAAATGTTCTGATGATATTGGCCACTCCAGTGAATGTCAAAATGTATTGCAGGAGTATAGCTTCACTTATTTTCACTTTCAGGATGCTATATTAAGAATGGATTATAATTGCTATTGTACAGTGTATCAATTTTAAAAAAAAAAAAAACCAACAAAACTGTTCTTCTTGCTACCTACCACCTTTAAAAGGCTAAGAAGAAACTCCCGTATCATTAAAAATTTTTCTACTTTTAGCTGTATCACTGCTGCTATTGCTTTTCTGTTGATCAACTGTACAGTACCTGGTCATTTAAAAATCATTCCTATTTTGCCCTTTAAAATTATTATCATTAGGGTGGTATTTCCTACACAGGTATACTCTAATCACATAGAAAATCACAAAAAGGAAACCTGAGCCAAACTTGTACAATATATCAAGGATGTATGGCTTATTAAAGATCCTGTCTAAACTCCAATGACTAGACAGAGAGGGACAAAAAGTAAAAACTTTCTAGTAATTTTCATTTTGGTAATATTTTGTTATTCACCTTTCAATCTCATAGTTTCTGATCAGATGTTCATGTCTGCCAGAGCTACAATAAGTTTGCAATAGATGCTGAAGATTACCAAATGATCCTGGGTTTTTCCAGGTTTAAGGCTGACTGAGATTGGTTTTGTTTCTGGACATCAGTTGAATCATCAACAGGCTGGATTCATGCCCAGTGAAAGCCTCTTGAGTTGGTACCAAAGAAATGCATGCATCTAAAATCATTAAATCTTTTTGAAAATAATTGCTTATGCCTACATGCAGAATAAACAAAGCAAAAAAGGTAATAAAAAACTTACTGAACAACTTTAATACATACAGTCTAAATTCTTTGGGCAATAAGGCATAAATCAATCCACAGCATCGTGAAAGACATTAACAAATTTAAAGAGTGGGGAAGGGAAGCATATGTTTCAGAACTATGCAAAACAGTAAAAACCCAACATCAATGATAGAGTCCACATTTAGGTGGCATTTAGGGAAACTACCTACACAACAAGAATTTATTTGGTTAGAAGGAAATGGGACTAGTTTGAGGTAAATTGGGTTTGCTATAATTTAACACATGCAAGTCTTATTCATCTCCATATTTTCCTGTAAAAAATGGTACCATTATAAACATACTTGGCTAGTTTTTAGCAGATATCAATAATTAGAAGCCCCTTTGTGGTTTTGTTGCACATCATTTCTAAAGAATCAAGAAATGTGTGGATATCGTAACTGAAGAATATAATTTTTCTTCATGATTCTGTAAAAGGTGCTTTTCAATATTCTCCTGAATATTGTGTACGTGAATATAGTGTTCCTCAGACAAATAAATCTAGTAAATACAATAATAGTATTAGTCACTGTTTGAAAGAAACTTGGCAGATTCAATTTAACTTGCCATGTGATGAATGCAGTGAAATGCAATGAACTACAATACAAAATAATTTCATCTTTAAATACATATTGAAGGGCTAAAGAAATATTTACTGGCAGCTTTCATTTAGTAATGGACAACTAAAACCTTTTGGCACAAGTGACAGAACCCTTCAGAAGCCTCTATCCAGAGAAATCTACAGGAAAGCTTCCTAGTCATTCAGTCTGGTCCCTTTAGGACCACAATGTATTTAGCTGTTTGATTGCCAGCTGTGGTTGATTTCAATCATACATAACAATAGTCCAAAAGCTGTATCTGAAAAAGGATTTTGGCATCTAAAATCTATGTCCAAAAATGTAGTCTACAATACCATACTGACTGAGCATCTAGACCCTTTTATCCCACTTGAACCCGTCTGGGACACAGTGAGAAGGTGGAGTTTCTGGGGATGCCTGATCTGGCTCCAAAGAAAATGTAGTCGTGCATTCTTTATGGTGTAAATTGATCACAGAAGGAAATTTTAGTTAACAATGTAATGGTCAGAGCACTTGCCTAGGCAACAAGAAACTAGCACCAAAATATCTTACCACCTCAGCACCCTCAATAACTGGATTTCAGAATAATTTTTCTTTTGTTACTTTCTTTACTGGTAGAATGCATATTTTTTTGTTGTTTTTGTACAATTCAGTATGGGAGGAAGAGAAATTACAGAACCTCTTTGATGTTAATTTTGAATTACATTTTACTTGAGCTGATCTCAGAATGCATAGAGAGACAAATTTAGTCATTCACTTCCATGTGTGTATAATCCCTGTAGGAAAAGATTAGTTCTCACAAATACTGGAAATCTTATGGTTGTCTGATAATCACATATAAATGCTAAAATTCATTGTTAACAGAGAATCACTGTTGCATGTACAGGACCTCTGGGGAAGAAGTCGTGGGTGAGGGTAATAGTTTAGGTGTTTGATTTCCATAATTTTTTTTTTTTTTTATTTGAAGGGTGTTATTGAACACCACTAGCACTTTAATAAATGACCTGACTATAATCAGCACAGTATTGTTCCTCTCGAGGCTGTCTAGCAGCCTATGATAATGTTTAAATGATTAAGGTTAGCATACTTATGAATCTTATGCTGAATATGAAAATATTTTCTTTTGATGGCAATGTATAAAAAACTATTCCTGGCAGTTAGTCATATACAAATTGTAAAATTGTCTTATTCTAAATTTTATATGACACCAAGTACTTTTTTCCAGCACATAAAATCCATTTCACTATGCTGTGAAATACTAACAATGTAGTATCTGAGACTTTGCACTATATCACTTGATAAATATTTGCTATGTGAAATTTCTGGAAAATTGACTTCAGTTGGGGAGCACTGAAAGCATCAGCTGCATTAAGTTCGATGTTAATGGCATTCTTTGACCTCTAAAACATCTTTCACTGTAGGCAATAAATAAGTGAATTTTACTGTAATAATTTTGCTGTATTGTAAAATTATCCAGTGGCATGGGACCACTACTATTTAACAGGAAGGGAAGTTATACTCCTAGGTCAGAAATGGAGCAGACTATGTGAATTAGGTTGCTGGGGGAGGATGTCTAGGTTCTCTATTGAAGGCTTTGCCCCGATCCATGACGTGTGAGCTATCAGCATGACTATGTTACGCTTCTTTCTTTATTGAAAAATTTAAGAGGTTACATTAGTTTGTAAAGTTTTTCAGATTACTCTGACATACTCTACAGGGAGGAACAAAAGATCTGTACATTTTTTAAGTTAACCAAAACCCTGTCCCATGAAAAGATCTTTTTTTAAGTTGTTTACGGACTGGGAGAAAAGATCTGAGTTGTATGAAAAATGGTTGCTTAAAGATGTGAAGGAAACAGTAAAGGGAAATATATTTCGCAAGGAATCAGTGAGTAGGGTAGGAATTTGAGGCTAGCTAGGCAAATTGACCATAACAAGGAAGTAAGAAAGTAGAAACACAAATTGAAGAATGAACTTAAGCACATACATGCGACATGCGACTAAGAGGTGGTGAGGATAGACAGTATTGACTGTTAGAAAGAACAAGAGGAAGAGCTGGGATGGAAAGATTGAATACAATGACTGAAGAAGAAAACAACCTGGGATATTAAACTGGTAATAGAAAGGGGAAAAAAGATTGTAATGGGAGACTGAGGGATTAGAACAGCTATTGCAAAGCATTAACAGTATAGAAGAAAATGGAAGGAAATTACAGGGAAAGAAAGATGACCAAGAGCCAAATGAACCATCTGATTACTACAAAGTGGGCATACGTAGCCAGTGTTCCTGAATCTCATCCATTCCTCAAATGACTACCAGTATTTATGAAACCAACCGGCTAGAGAATACAATTTCTGAAATATAGTCATATGTCTAGGAATCTGTCAGCACCTTAGCATGATTATCTGTTCTTTCTCCAGTGCTGTAACTCTTGTCCTATGAAATTACAGATTCTCAACCAACAATGCTAGAGGATGGCATTCTTATTCTTGACTTGCTTCCAAAGAAAACTAAGGTTATACTGTTTCATTGTCCAACACCTTTTTAACCAACTGGTCAATGTCCACCAATTTTTTCAGAGAGGAAGTGGTCTCATTTTGCTACATATTTTGTGAAGTGAAATGACTGGTCAAGAATAAAGACTCCATTGGTGATCTGCTGGGAGAAAAAGAAAATGGAGGGAGCCTAGCTGATGGTATTGTGCTTGGCTGTGTAGCTCCTGCTAATCAGTATACATGCAGCTTTGTACTGTTGAGTGTGTTATTTGATTTTCTAACTGGGCAGGAGGTAGGAAGGAGGTAGAGCTACTGGAATTTCATGGGGCTAACTATACAGAATTGGAGGCATAAAAAGGAAGTAGCAAAGAGGCTAGAGATATGGGTGACCTGAAGGCAGGAACAGGAGCCACAGGACACTAAAGGTAACAGGAACTAATGGGAAGAGGACTCCATGATAAGCATCAGCATTCAGTACATTGTTCCCTCCCACTCATGAATTCTGAAGCCAAGCTTCACTGAATTCCTGCATCACTGAAAGCTAAACCACTTTTTTTCTAACTCCTGAGAAATGGCTCACATGTACACTCAAAATCATACAGTAAAGGAATATGGAGTTAGAAAAATTTAGAAGTAGCCTCTTAAACTCAATTTGTCCCTTTGTATATTAGGCAATAGATGCCTAGTGGCATTTCTAAAACATATTTGTGCATCCCAACTACCAAAAGGCCTTTGAGATGCAGTTTCTGTTTTTTAAAACATTGTTCAGTTTAATTTCAAAATTCTGTATTCTATAGAAAGCAAAGAAATGCCAATAATAAGCCATTAAAAGGTTCTCTGCATGATAACAAATTGTACTTCTTGTGTTATACATAAGTGCATTCCTCCCCTGCATAGTGACTAAAATGTTTTAATATTGTAATTTAAATACTCTGTAGGCTTCCATTATAGAGCCTGATAGGCTTTCACTCGATAGTTGTGGGGAACCAAGTTCATTCTTGGCAGCAGTCTAATAATTTTGTACCTAGTTTCTTTAGAAGACAGCCAGTGAAATAATTTGCCTCCATTCATGCGGTTCAAAGGCCTAAAATACAACATAGCAACAGAGGAGAGTGAATAACAAAAGTAAGACAGAAGTAGCTAAGTCAGAGAAGTGAATGTAGTCAAATCGTTGACTGCTTTTTTCTTCATTTTTCACAAAATATTGATTTCATACTTAATAAATTGGTTTTCTACTTCTTAAATTTTGTTTACTTCTTGGCTCCTTCTAAGGCTAGGATTACAGGGAATGGGCTGCTTGGCAGAAGTTTTCTCCCGTTATAGTTTATCTCACAATTCTAGTAACACTTGGTTCTTGGCTAACTGAAAGTATGTTTCCCTACAGTTGAGACAAGCATTATGCAAGTTATAGAAAAATCAGCTCTGTGCTCTCCTGCTGTCTTGAAGATATGTATGGTATTATTCCCAGGAGTACAGAGTGATATGTATCAAATGTATTCATTTCAGACCACCACAGAGTGGAATAACTGTTTTTCAACAAAGTACACACACTTAATACTATCACTTCATAGTATCCTATGTAAACAACAACTGATTTGTTCAAGTATTACTTTGCACTGACTGTGCAGTGGTCACATTAAACATCTTTCCTCACAAATTATATAACTCACATCTGGTGCCTCAACCTTGGGATCTCTGCCATGTGCTGCTATATCTATCATTGCTTTTTTGGCAGAAACCTTTTCTTCTACCAGCTTTCAAGCTTCAATGCATACTTTTTACATGTTGTGATAAATATGCACTTTAATTCCTGCCTTGTGCCAAGGTCAGAGACAAACAGTTAACTGTTGCTCTGGCTTTGACATCTCTTTAAAGATTTAGTAATACAATTCAGCACCACTAACATTTCTGCCCTTTGCAGGGCATCTATGAAAAATTTTGAAAGATGAACTTAAATAAAATATGTTCTTTTTTCCAAGTTAGGAATGTTACTGAATATAGTGGTTTGTACAAATTCTATTTGTAAGCCAAGAGATGTGCTTCAATTTCTGAATAGGCTTATAGTGAATATATTCTATGTGATTTTTTAAGGACATTATAAGCATAGCATGTTTTAGACCTATATTTACCCAGTCCAATAATAGCGGAACAGATTCTGTCCCACCTCATGTATTTATAATCACTTTCCCCTGTCTGAACTGAATGCAAAGCATGGCTGTTCTGATTATGTTACAGGTTCTCTGTAAAAATGCAAATAGCTGTGTAAGGCACTGCAGAATATTATCTACTCTTTTATTTTAAATTATCATAATTTAATTGTTTCATACTTCTTTCTGCTAAAAATATGTCAAAATATATATTTCTCAGTTAAGACAATATATATTTTTCAGCGAAGTGTTCAATTAGACTTCTATTAAGTTCAATATTTCTCGTAAGCCTACATTAAAAATTTACTTATTTTTCTGGATCAGGATCTTGATAGTAGTGAACATGTCATACAGGTAACATTAGAAACAGATACAGAGATTAAAATATGTGAGAAGACTTTCAGTCAAAAGCTTTAGGAGATGAATGACATAGTTGTCAAAGTATGCTGATGCTTTTTTCAAAGTGTGAAGCCAGTTTTGTGTGTGCATGTTCACTAAGGTTTTGCTCTGACAAATTGTAAATAACAAAACTTGTCAGATCTGAATATCCAAATACAATTATTTTGAAATGTTTCCTTTTTAGGGTAAAATAAATAAAATAAACAAATAAACAAATAAATAAATAGATAGATAGATAGATAGATAGGTAAATAAAGTCTTGCCCATGGAAACATTAGAGAAATTTTAGAGATGAATTTTGGAAATATCAAAATGAATTATTTAGAAATGAAAAGCTTTTTGACCAATTCAGCAAAGTATGATGACTCAATTGCATTTTGAGTGGCTGTAATATCCTGTGCCCTGTTAAAACTGCTTTATTTTTGAAAAACAGACTATGTCAATTTATCTGGTGTAGCTGGAGCAAGCAATCCATCACAAAGCTCAATACCCAGATGTTGGAGAATGGCTCAGAGAGCAAGGATATGAATCCACAGAACAGTTGTACGAGCAGAGCCTGCTCTGAACTTAGTCTAAGTAGCAAGACTAGGCCGCGAGTCCGAGCTGAAACTGCAAGCCAGGCTGATAACAGTAAAACAACAAGGACACTGTGACCTTGAAGAGTATCATAAACCAACCAGAAGTTAACTCGTGTGTATTTAGTTGTTTAAACCAATCAGGAGTTAACCCGTGTGTATCTAGTTGCTTAAACCAATCAGAAGTTAACCCGTGTGCATCTAGTTACTTAAACCAATCAGAAGTTAATTCGTGTTGACCTAAACTGTATAAATAAGCGCTATTCGGGCTAATAAAGTGAACTATGCTTTATCACTCACACTGAGTCGACCCAGCGTGTTCCTCCGTCCGCCGCCGGCACCCAGAGAAAATTGTTAGCAACAGGTACAGACAGAACAATTCCCACAGCTCATTCAGTAGTTTGGGTAAACAAAAAAGCTGGGTGGAAATAATAAATTTCACTTGAGTTTAATAAATTAAAATATGTAGAACTGTGTTTCTCTGATCAAAATGAAATACTTCAGTTTATTTTCTGAACAGAAAAAAAAAAATTGAAGAAACAGGCACTCAACCAAGAAATAAAGGAAAAAGTCAAGAGAGCCAAGAAAAATAGGAACTACTTTTGTTATATGCATTCTTTTCCCTTATCTAAGCTACATAGCACTAATGTTTTAAAATTAAAATTACAATTCTACCATTATTTAGAAGATAAAACAAGTTGTATCTGGATATCTCAATGCAGTAAGAAAATGTTGGTAGTGTTATTAAACACTTATATCATCTTATCATCTAATGATATCGACATAATGCCAAAAGAATTAAGACAGCTAAAATATAAAAAAAAGCCCTTTGCTACAGAAGTATAGAAGCTTCCATAATCTTTATTCAGAGAAATAAACAGACCGAGAAATCTCTTATAAGTTCAGATTATAAAAATTAATCATATTATTATTTTGATAACTGGTAAAAGGAGATATCACAGCAGTATCTATCAGTTAAACAAAAAAAAAGTAGTTTTGTTCTAATAATATGTTATTTAATACATGCTTGGAGCATCAAGTTTAAAACATTAACAGATTTTTTATTCTTTTCCATTTGGAAAACATTGATCATCTTTCCCTATGTTTCCTGTCTTGAACTAAGAGAAACCCCAGCTAAAATAAGAAATGGAGTTTGGCAAATGAACCCAGGGGAGTTTGGAGGCTGTGAGACTTCATCCTGAGAAGTTTAAGATATTATATTATTTCTAGTGAACAGAGCTTAAGAAAAAAAATGTAACCTATTACACTATTGTATACTAGTAAATAAAGTGCATTTTAAAAATTAAAATCTTGGGATCAGTTTAATGCTGAGCTGGAGAGAAATACAACTAATTGAACTGTTGGAGAAAATCCATTTTCTTTCCTTACAGTTAAAACAGTAAGGAAAGACACTTTTAGCACAGTAAGGTGAACAAGGAAGACAAGCTCATTATTTCTGCAAAGGAAAATTATTCTCTTCCATCTAATAGAATTGCTTTAGCATAAGTTGTTTGCTGTAAAAGCTCAGTAAAGAATGTATATCCAGTTCATTTAAAATCTAGAAAGGAAAATAGTTTCAGAAAAATATTCTTGATGTTTGTCATAAAACACAAAATAAAATCCTTTAATTTAGGGTCAAAGTAAATATGTTTCATACATCCAGAAAAAAACCTTTCTGAGTCACAGTCAGACATCTTTCAGTAAGTGCCCAACTTAGATATGACTACTTCTCTTTAGTGAGCTGATATCTGGTAGATACCACCACTCAATAATACTAACGCCATAGAAAAAATTCTGATGTCTAAGACAAGAATCTTTATTAGGTAACTGGAATCTGGCAAATTATGTTTCATTTTTCTTAATGGTTTATTAAGAGAATACAGTTGTTATCCCAAAACAGAAAAGAAAGTACTTCTCAGAAAAAAAGAAAAAAACCAAACCTGCCTTTTCCAACATAGTCTATTTAGAAATAAATGAAGAAAGTGCATTTATATTTTTAGAATTACTTCCACTACCTTTTTTTGACTAGAACTCTATTCATAGTATTAAAGTGTCAATTTAAATTATTTACTGTTTCAAAAAGTTTTTTACGTATATCTCTCATTAATGATATTGAATAAACTAAGCAGGCAAAACGAAGGAATGAATTAATGACTTCCACGGGGTTTAGGTGAAGCTTTTAATTGCCACAATTAAAAAAGACCAAAAAGGTACGGTATAAAAATAATAATACTTATTAAAGGTTTATGAAATATTGTCCTCTCAGTCTAAGAAACTATCAACAGTTCTTTGAACCACAATGAAAAAGAAATATATAATTTTCTACATAATGCCACTGCAGACAAATTTTAACTTAGCCCAGAAATCTGCATGCAAATTGCACTTACTTGGCAGTGCAAAGTAGATGCAGGAACCTTTGATACACAAAATGTACCTCTGAGAATATGTAAGTGTAGACTATTGATAAAAAAATCTATAGTATACTTATAATTTAATAAAATAAACTGAAGAGTTGAGAAGTTCCTGCATGCAAGGTATCATATAATACTTGCAAATCTGGCTTTTTAAATTTTTATTTAGCTGCTTACATACATTTAGCTAGACTTTTTAATCTGCAGAGCAATTTACAATCTACTGCCATCACAACTTCTTTGAAAAACAATCCACTCTAGTTATAAAGGATGCATTGCTTTGGTTTTGTTTGAGAGATCGTGCATAATTTCTTATTCACAGATGTCTCCTGATTATCACAAAATTGTCTATTTTTTGTAACATCACACTAATGTGCTAGGTTATGGTTTTACACTCCATGGAGCTATTATAGCTGTTATTTCATTGCTAGCATTTAGCAGGCAGAATGAAAGATAATGCCATGTATTTTATGTTTACTTAGCAGCATTATCAGTTAGCAAAAAAGTAATGGGCTGTGAATATTAAAAAAAAGGATAAAAACTGCCAGTGGATTTTTGCTTTTTAAAAAAAAATTTCAAAGCATAAATTTTGAACCAAATTTATTTCACTGTCAGCTTTCCAAAAAGAACTAGAACCCCTTTTTACACGAAGTGCTTGTGATTTTTTGAGTTCCAGTAGCAAAAAAGCTTTCTGTGCAGATTCATAGGTACTGATGTGTTTACTTCAAACTATGCCTCAAGCATTTATCAAGTAAAACATACAGCCCTCTTGAGAAAATGCCCTAAATAAACTAAGAAGAAGCAGCAACAATTCCAAAGAGTTTCAGCATACTAATAACGGATATGTACGCCTTTCCAGTTACCAAAGCTTTTCCCGTCTTCTAGCTCACCAAAGTACTCCCTCCAAAGGTGGCTTTTTCAGAAAAAAGAAATGCTCATAAAGTGAAAATGTAGTGATGCATCTGGCCTTCTTACATTCAGGGTTGAAACCTTGCCTTCCCTGAAAAACTTAGCAAAACTTTCAGTAATTATCCTGACTTGATTTTTTATGTTAGGTTTTCCTTGCACTAGGGAATGTGCAAATATAATTCATACCCATATAACTGCTCCGGTTAGTCACTTTTCATAGCAAGCTTATGCTTCTGTTAAACTAAATATAATATTTTTCCCTTTAAACTACATAAGATGCTAAGCTTATTTTCCAGTTATGGTAGACAAGGAGAACTAAAGCTTCCATAACAATAAACTATATTTTAAGTGGATTTTAGTACCATATGGGAAATAATTGTAAAAGGTGCTGTACTGCAATCAAACTCAGAAAAGGACTTCTATGGTCTTTGAAGCAAATTATTTCTATTTCACAAATGGGTGCTAACCATAACATAACAACATCAAGGCTATTGTAGCAATCTAATCTCAGATGTAAAGTGATGTTTATGACACTAATTGATTCGTTATACAAACAGCAGTGATTCTTTGGCTTTTCAATATAAATAAATCATAGTAATCCTTGTATTTAATACTACAAAGCTCTGGACAAATGCTGCACGTATACCATGTCATTTGAAAATGTAATTCATGGGGAAAAGGCTTGTTATAATCTAACAAACACCTCACATATGTATTTGGCAGATTCAGTGGGCAGTAGCTGATTATTCCTCTCAAACTGCTTCACAGAGATGCTCCATATCTCTTCATAGCACTGCATTTTGCCATATACATATACCTTGATAACTTTGCTGATACTGGTACTTAAGAATTCAGTCTGATTTTATTTTCATAGGGAAAATACAGTTTCTAAGAAAGTATCTGAGTACAAACTTTCTTACAAACATTTTTAGCATTTCTTACACTAGAGACTTTAGAGTGAAAAAAACATTTTATGGTGCTTTGTGAGAAGGCAGCCCTTTCCTAAGTAGGTGTGATAAAAGTAAGAAGACTTTTAGGAATAACTCTTTGTTGCAGTCATTGCCTTTGCTACTTTTTTGTAAAGAATGAAAATGTAGTCTTTTATTCAACAGTCTCAATATGAAGCAGCACAAAATTTGGGCACTTAAGTGCTAATACAATAATATCTATTTTCAGTTTAAAGACAGTGATGCAGTTTCTACTGAGCTTCACTTTGTATCAGCCCAAAGGTGAAAGTTTGAAGTTTAGTACTCATAATGTCACTTATTGAAAATTATTACAAAAATGTATGTGACTATTACAATCGATATTGGTAGATCAAGGAACAGCTCCTTCACCAAAAAGCAAGTGGTAAGCATGAATTATTATCATTTTGACTGGGATGCCCATCAAGCAAAGGTACAAAGTCATTATTTGAAAAAAGTTCAGGACCCTGAGGGAACGACTAGCCCCTACTGCTCCTGTCTGACCTCCCCTAGGGCATCCCCCCACCCGGCCCACAGCCCACACAAATACACTTTTAGGGAGAATAAATGGTTACACATGTTTAGGAAACCTCACAAAAATCACTCCTGTAATTGAATCTACTGTTGTGACTACAGGTGATAATTTCACCAGAAAGTTGCAAACATATTGCTGAAAGGATCTAAGCAAGTTTAGTTCAGATCCTCATCTGCTGTGATGCAAGAGTCCTAGTTGGCTGTAGATAACATGCAATAAAATCATCAAGATGTATAAGAACTTTCAAACCATAAACATATCACTGTCTTTAAACATATTGTTTTCCTGATAATATAGTTGAGGAGCAAAGACAATTTGGCTGTGGTATTTTTTGTGCTGAAAACCCCCTAAGTTGCTATAGCTACTTATGTTAGCTCAAGCATATGTATCCTTTTTAAATATCCCCCAAAAAAGAGGTGGTGTGGGTGATTTTTTTTCTTACATTCTGAAAGTATGTTTTTCATTGTTGTATTCTAGTATCCCATCCACTTTTTTCTCACAAATAACCTATAAATAAATTAATAAAATTAATTTTATTTATTTGTAGATGATACAGTCCAAGAACTTGCATTGCCATGGGACTCATTGAACACTCCAAAGTGAACTCATCACTCACTTATGCAGAAGAAAAAACAGATTTCTACCACATGAAAAAATACAATCTTAACAAACATACAATATAGTTGTATAAAATATTAGTAGAAAAGAGGAAAATAACCATTGTTTTGAAATTCCGAAACATTCTTACCTGCAGGCATATACCTGCATATACCACCTGCAGGCTCCAAAAATGAATAAAAGAAAAGGCACTCTCTCTTTTCCTCTATGTTTAACAGTATTTCCTATTACATTTTCCCTTACACTATATCTTTTGTCTTTTAACTAAGCTTAAAATTGTTATATATTTCATTTTTATGTATTCCTTTCCATTTTGCTTCCTTGTATTGTAAAAAAGATGAATTTAAGATAAAATAAGACAGTAGATACTGTAGAATATTCTGATATTTCTGGATTGTAACTTTCTATATTTTGCTATTTAAAATTTTTGTATAAACTTTTAAAGCTACAATTACTTCAGTGTTCATCCTGGGAAAAGCAAAAAGGACATTTCAACAATTTTTTTGACTGAGATTTATTTCTTATGTTTACTTTGACTTCTATTAAAATATTGATGGATTTCTATGAAAACATGCGTGACTTCTAGACAATACTTTTGGCTTCAGTTTTCAGTATGGCCAAAAATATACCCCAAAATTAACTACTTGTTATATAAAAGCCATTGAACTCCTGTCATTGAAAATGGGAGTTTATTTATTTTCCTTTTCTATGAATTTTCCGAGATCATTATTTGACAAAGGCAAATGTCTTTTCCCAAACAGATCTTTTTATGTGTGTATAAACAATTTAACAGAATATCCACATATCATATGTAGATTGAATATAACTTACATGCACTGAGAATGCCCCGTTTCTACTTTCCAAAAGTCTCATTTTTCAGTAGACATAATATCCTCATTAATTCCAGCTGCTGGAAGAATAGAGATAGTCTCTGAAACAGCCAGATTCCAGGTCAGATTTATGTAAAAGTTAATTCCAGATAGGTGATATTGAGTGGGGCATGTGTGTATGTGTACATAGGGATACAAAAAAGAAACTTGTGGAAAGAAAATTACAAGAAGAATCTAAGGCAATAGGCCTTAGTATTGCACTGCAAACTGAATAAGCTGAAATTTCCACATTATTGCAAGAAAAGCATGTTGTAGAAGCATGAAAACAATGCAATATGCTGTTCTGCTGTGAAAGTCACACAAAAAGTTACTAGTAGATGGTGGAAATGTAGTGGCAGCACATGGTTATTAAAAAAATTATCAGCGCAAGGGGTATCAATGATAATTCAGGAGTTAGTCTTCTCCTGACATCAAATTACAAATCTGAAGATCCTCAATTTCTGCTGTGTAAACCTGGGGTTCCTTCTGCCACTCCCAGTAAAGAGATGTGACGAAAAATTTTAAACAAGTGAAAGTAGTCATCGTGGCTGCTAAGAAGTGTAGCAGAAATATAAGTGTGGATTTCCTGAGTTATTTGTCAAAAACAGGGTAATTTCTTAGGGTATTTTGAAACTAGTATTATTAACTTTTGAAACATTTATGTCCAGTGCACCTCACTGGGAAATAACCATTTAAAGCATTCATATGAAATAGTGCCCAACAGATTGGTAATTAAAGATATCCTGTCACACTATTTCAGGACATCTAAAGTTGCATGCATCAAACAAAGCAATATTTCGTAAACTGTCTATCTGGGCATGTCTGGAGAGTGCAAAAAGTTGGGTTTCCCACATCTATTTGCAGGGCTAATATTCTTTGCGTTTGGATTTCTTCCAGAGTTTGCTTTTTATTTTGCCAAATGTAACTGTGGTACTGGCCTATTCAGCCTCGTTTCTGTCACCGTAGTTTGAGCAACATGTGTAGCTGTGAAAGTGATTCAAATGGTGCTGTATAATTCCAGAATTTGGAAGTCTGTAAGAGCAGGTAATAAATGTTAGGTTTTGTAAGTTTTTTATTTATTTATTTATTTAACTAAGCCTTTATTTCATTTTGGATCATTTGACTCAGCCTGTAAGTAGGCTTACCACAGGCTAGAGATGAGCATTTATCCTTGCAGTCAGCAAACTGCTGTTCAAAACACATAAATTACTTCTGCTGCAAATTCACAGAAATTAAGTGCCTTTAGAGGCAGATGAAAGCAGTCTGAACTTTTTTATATACCAGATAAACAGGTATATAAAAACAGATATTAGGTCATCAGGCTACACCTTGACCCAAACTGTCTCCATCTGCTTTGTGCATAGATTACATTGCTTATATTACTGAAGTCAGCCACAGCAATATAGTAAATGGATAAGATTCACATTAATATGCAAATTAGCCCACATCCATAATATTCTATCCTTCCATATGATTTGGTGTTGAAATAGAATCAGTTAATTCAGAAGCCAGTTTAATTCCATATATAAGTCAACCTATATTTCCCAAGACCATATTAAATTAGAGCATTTTTCTGCCCTACTATTTTCAGAAGTATGCGAGCATGGGTTTAGATGATGGCCACAAGCTAATGGATATTAACTTCCATGTGTCAAGTGCTCCATGACTTTTGAATAACAAAAAAAGGATTTAATTTCTG
>VYZV01018565.1:19344-39138 GCA_013401275.1 Pandion haliaetus | reverse complement strand
CCCCCCCGAAGGGGATAAAAGTCTCCGCTTAAGGCAACTCACACTCTGCCTCTGCCTGGAGCTGCAGGTGGAGGGGGGGGGAGGATGAGCTCAGCCAAGCCCAGGGGGGAAACTTGGGGAGCCCGAAGCACCAGCCCCAGAGGGGTCCGCTGCACAGACCCACCATCCCAGGTGGGGGGTACAGCCCCCGGGGGGGGGACAATGGCCGTGAGGCGGGTACAAGCTGCTCCTTTGCCCCCACGTGCAGAGGGGCAGAGCCTGGCATGGGGCTTCGGCTGGACAGTGAAGGGACGGACCCGTGTCCTCACCCTAACGTGGCCTTCTCCTCTGGGCCCTCTTTCTCATCAAACTGAGGCACAAGTACAGGAGTCTGGGGGTCGCAGATGAGCCCCCAACCCCTGAGTGAGGGGAGGGGGGGAGGTCAGACCCAAAGGAGGGCAGGGCAGGGGTTTGGCACACAACAGTCAGTGGTTTCAGGGCCCTGGTTAGGGGGAACCGTGGTGGGAGGAGGAGCTGAGCGACCCCCGGCCTCATCTCAGTGCTGTTAGTACGGGGCATCCTCCCTGGGGGATCACAGCGAGGGCCTGGGGGCCGCAGGGTTCTCTCCTGGCTGTCCCCCAGCTGCAGAGGACAGAGGAATGTCCAGCGAGGGCAGGTCCCTGCTGCTCACGGCTTGCCGGAAAGCTCGCTGACCCGCTGGCGGAGGTGGAAGGCGAACTCAAACATGGTGGCGGCCAGGCTCTGGTGGATCAGGTAACGGGGCAGGCGACCCTGCGGGGAAAGCAAGACGAGCACGGAGCCGTGAGTCAAGGCAGCATGGAGGAAGCATCGCTGGGTTCAGGGCACGGGGCTGGCCCCCATCCCGACCTGGCGGTGTGAGCCCAGGCTGAGGGACGCGTGAGCACCGCAGCGGGGAGCTGCCGCTTTCAAGGAGCTTGCTCCGGGGGAGGAACTGAAACACGTTTTGATTTCTCTAAAAAGCCCTGCACGACTCAACCCCAACCGCCTCGGCCTGTGTTCTATTATGCGAGATGCATTAAAAAAAAAAAAATAATCCTTGCCTCTGCAGGGGAAGGGAGCTGAGGCAGGGCTGGGAGCAGCGCTGGGGGCTTGTGCAGGGTCCTGGGGCAGAGAAGGGGTCCCAAGTGCAGGCAGTTCAGGCAGGGATGGCTTGCCAACTGTCCTGGGGGGTTAGGTAGGCACAGGAGGACCCCCCTGCTTGGACTGGGGTGTTTCAGCAGGGCAGGAGGCAGAGACTTTTCCCTGGAGCAGGTTATCACTGCGACGTGGGGCCAGGAGATTGCGAGACCGTTGGTCCAGGGGCCATTTCAGACACCTCCCTGAAACGAGCTCCGGGGCGAAGCTCCGTCACGGACACAAACACACACACGTGTGTAATTCTCACCCTTTGTCGCAGGAAGGGATGAGCCATATACTATAAATACTTCTTCAGGGCCAAAGGAAATAACAAGGCAGCACAGAAGAGGGGTCTGGGCACTAGCAGAGCCCTTCAGGAAGATGGTGGAAGCAGTTGACAGGCAGGTTATTAATAGCTCGGCCGCTACGGCATTTCTTCCAGCAGCGGAGGCAGGCAGTGGGCGAGCGCTCTCCGGCCCGGGAAGCACAAGGAACATCTTTCCTTTCTGAGCCCCATCTTGCACAACCAAGTGGGTTCGTTATCCCTCCCAACCCGCTCGTTACAGAGGGGCGGAAGAGGCATCGGAGCCAGATCCATGAAAGAAAACATCTCCAGCGCAAAGGGGCACGAAGCCACGCTCTTCTCTGCCCTTGCTTTTGCTGCCCAGGCAAGCGCTTCTGCAAATCCTTTCCAAAGCGTTTCACAAGGCAGGCAGGAGCTGATCTACTTTGTGGGGAGGGAGGGACGTGGGAGGGGAGGGGGCCGCACAGCTTTGCAGCAGAGCGCTGATGAATGGAGCCTTTGTGCTCGCTGCTGCAGCGCCGTTACCACGTCAACCTTCAGCGGAGGAAGAAAACGGGCCAGCTCCGCTCCCCCCATCCGCCCGAGCCCGGCTCCCTTCGTGCGCTGCCTTTTGTCTGGGCCACCAGCAAGGACTCGACACGCAGCTCTGTAAATAGCTCCAGATCTGGGTCACCTCATACGGCCGAAGTGCCTTTCCCCAGGTACGGACACAGCCCCACGTGCTCCAGGGGTGGCCGTGCTTGCACCAGGGTGTCTGGGAGCCGGGCACGCAGGGGCGAGTGGATCACCCCTTCAGCGGCTTCCTGGGAACAGCCAGCAGCCAGGCAACACTTCACACGCCCCGCTATTTTTGGTCCCCAAAGAGAATAAAAATCTCCTCTCCCCCAGTCCCGCACACAGAGACGTGAAACTCCTAAGCAAGATCTCTGCCAGGTAAGGAAGAGCTTCCCCACCTCGCACTGGGGCAACTTCAGGGGGAAAGAGGGTGATTTTCGGGCAGCGTTTAACCTCCACCTGCAAAACTCAAGTCCCTTTAGGGCAGCCTTCGATAATGAGCCACTTCCAGAAGCGGCCAGAGGGACCGCCGCCGCTGGGAGCACAGAGCAGGTCCTCAGCAGGCAGCATGCACTACGCAGGGGATGCCGGAGCCTGCTGGTGAGCTCTGCTGGGGACGGGATACGGCCGCAGCGCTCGTGCATCAGCGAAGAACTGGCTTTTACCTTCAGGTCCGTGTTGAGAATCCAGATGAACGTGCAGACCCTGGGGTTGCTGGGACATTTCAGGACGATGAATCCTCCGGGCCCATTCTCACCCCTGTGGGGAACCAAGAGCACACAGTCAGAGCCGGGGCCGGCTGAAGAGCCGTTCGCTAACGCTCTGGGGTGCACCGCACCGATCCTGCGCTAGTTCCTGCAGCAGCAGCCACCCCCTCCGCCTGGCAGCGAGGACTAGAGCCCAGCGGGGTAAGAGCAGATGCGCAGAGTGCCCGGGAAGGTATCTGCTTTGGCTGCAGGCACACGAGCAAGCACGGCAAGGCAGGTTTCCCACAGGTGCCTTGGCAGCGGTGGTGCCAGGGCTGCCGCAGGGCAGCCGGCTGAGAAGCAGCCTCTGCCTCTGGACCGTGCCAGCCCAGCCGACAACGGCTCTTCACCACGGGGAGGTTTCCGAGGCACAGCCCTGTGGAAACGGGTGCAAACAAGAGGTCCCAGGAAAGCCAAGCGGCCAGGGAAACCCTGCGCAGTCAGGACGGGCTTGGCACGGGGAGCCTTGTCACCACAGCCCCCAGATCCTTCTTCGCACCATCTGATCCGTCTCAGAGATGAGAGCTGTGCTCACACACACAGCCCAAATACAGATTTCCCTTCCCTGTTCAGGAACACACTATTTTTGCTGCATACATTTGTAAAAAGATTTTTCTAGGCCCTGAAGTCCCCAGCTCTTAAATAGACTGAGGCAGCTATAACGGCTCTGAGTTAAAATGTCAATTACTTTAACCAGATTATTAGGAAAAACAAAGTCAGCGCGCGAAGTGGCACAGCTGGGCCCCAGGCACTGCAGCAGACAGTAACAAGGAGTCCTTGTTTGATGAGACTAACCCCGCCGAGATCTATCACCAGCCGGGCAAAGCTGTCCCTTCGGAAAGGGAGAGGCCAAAGACCTGCCGCCACTTTGGGAGCCAGTCCATCCTGATGCAGCTTGTTTCACCCACAGGGCCATCTCTCAACGTCCACAGCCTTTAAAGTCAGTAAGTGACTGGCTTACAAGAAGCAAAAGGCATCCGAGAGGCTCAAAGCGAGCCACAGTCAGCTGTTTACTGCCCCTCAGAGATGGCAGCTGGCCCTGTTTGGGAATTAACTGTTACATAAACAGGATGCAGACTGGGTTGGGGTTTGTGCTGTTACTGGTCAGCACCTCCACTCCCCTGAGCTGGGCAACACCCGAGCAACACTGCACAGCACACAGAGTTTCTTTAACAAAGGAAGAAGAACAAGGGAAGCAAGGTTTAGTTCCACAAATAGATTAGCTTCCTGCAAACGCTGCCAGAAAGACAGCAGGGTTTTCATTTAAGTGGCTCTTTGCCCTAAGCTTAAGCAAAGCATGTGTGTTAGATACCAGCTAAAGAAACAGAACCTGCCTCTTACCTGACATACTTGGAGAGTGGAGGCTTGAGGCTGTGCGTGGTCGACATCCCTGAGGAAACGTACCTGTCTCTTCTTCTCTCGATCCGGCGCACGTTCACAAAATCCCTAAGCAAAGAAAGGGCGCTGACTGCTTTAAAACATGCATGGGACTTTGAAGGAGCAGATCCTGCTCTCCAGACTGCTGGGAAAGGCTGGGGCAGAGGTATGTCAACATATGAACAAAGCACAGCGCAGCACTTATCAGGGAGACCGACTGACTGAGACAGATTTTGAGCTCCGAGACTCCTGCCAGAAACATCTGGAGGAAACTTCAGGGGCTTCTCGCCTTTGGGAGCATTGCCCGCACAGCCAGCCAGCCCTGCCTTGTTGACAACTGGGAGTTCCCAGCCTGTGAAGAGGGGCAGAGCTGGGGCAGAGCGCTCTCACTACAGTCAGATGCTTCTCTCCGCATTTTGGGAGGGTGTTTAGGGGCTCAGTACAAAACGGACAGTGGAATAAACTGACCTTGGGGACACAACACCGCCTGCAGCCCCAGCTGCCACGTCGTACGAGACGATTGTGTTGTCTTCAACCCGCTGCAAGATCTGGGCGGTGGGGAGGAAAGAAGAGAGATTTCCTCAGACTGCGCCTGCAGGTCCACGCGTGCCAACAGCTGGGCAATACGGACCTTCCCCTAAAACAGCACCAGGATTCAAAGCAACCATAGTGTCTTTAGCAGCTGATCTGAGGCTGAGGGGGACAAGCTCTTTGGCAGTGTGTGCACAGGTTTGTCTCCTGCTCTGGGACTGGTCCCTCTGCTTTTCTGGGGGGGGGGGGGCACAGGCGTTGCCTCCGGATCCCTGCCACATCAACAGCACAAAACGCCCAAACCCTACCAAGCAAAAGCAGGCTTGGCTCAGCCGCTGGCCCACCTCCCTGCCCACCTCATGGGCTTTTGGATGGGCACATGCATGCAGCTGGCTACCGCAGAGCATTCGGATCGTACGGATGAGCAGTGGAGATTTAACGCCTCGGTGACTCGGATCCAGCTAAGCTCCAGTAGGGCCTGGGCACCGCCGACAGCCGGTGTTGGACTGGGAAGCTCCAACTCTCCGCTCCAAGGAGCTCCTGTGATTAAGCCATCTTTGTCCGGCACGCTTACCTGGCAAGCTGCCACTGTTCTGTTCCACAGGATCATCTTCTCAGGCTGGAGAATAACCTCCTGGTAAACTGTTTCAGCAGAGCACTGCAGGAAAGCCTGAGGACAGAGCCAGAGCAGTTAGCCAGTCCCCCGCTCCACCTTGGTCAGATTTTTAAGGAACGCAGGGCAGATCACAAAGAACAACTGGGATAATACAGGAGGGGAGCGGCGAGGCTGGCCTGGCTCAAGCACACGCAGAGCCAAGGCTGTCACCCCTCTGCCACAGTGCTCTCATTCCCAGGGGCCTGGAGGGCACAAGCAGAGTTGGAGAGGACGGACCAGACCTCAGGTTTCGGCAGTCACTGAACTGCTGCCTGCCGAGGTCCGTGCTGGTGTAAGAGAGGGCAAGTGTCTGTCTGTAACGCAGCAAGACAGACGGACCTTGGGGCTGACTCAGGCTGGCTCCTCTCCCACCCTCACCCCACTTTATCAGCAGTTCCGCTGTGTGCGCGGTTGCTTTGGGAAGCTGCTGAAAAGCTAGTCTGAGCTTTGGCAAAGGCAACATTCATTTCTCCACATCCCCGTGGGACAGGGGATCTTTGGAGGCAAATGGTTAATGCAGTAAAGTGGGACCATCCAGCTTTTTCTCGCGAATACAGAGCTGCTCCATTGGCAGCTCCTGCCAGCGAGGCAACATATGCACTGGAACAAAGAAAAGCCACCGCAGCACCGATGCTTCATTAAAGCATGGTTTACAGCCAAGCCACTCCAGCGAGAGGGCACAGAGCAAGGCACTTCCGAGCAGCTCTTCTCAATGCCAGGCAGCAGCAGACGCACACTCAGCCCTGGTCTTGCTGGCAATTAGTTCCAATTAGCCTCCTTGGTCAGATTAGTCCTAGATGCTGGGGTTGGAAGCGAGTCTTGCAGTCACCTGCTCCCACTTCTACCAGCAGAGACTGGGGCCCAGCATATTTGCTGGGGAGTTTGTCTGCCAGCCAAGGGGCTTTCCTGGAGAGATTCCCTAGAGCGTGCAGTGCAGTTCATCTGTCTCAAGCAAAGAGTGTGCTTTGCAGCCTGACCTGTCCTGCCAGGGCCAGGAGAGACCATGAAAGCTGAGCCGTGGCTCTGAGCAGAGCAGTTGCTCTTCGCCTGTACCACACAGACTAAGGAAGTGATCCAGGAAGGTTCTTACCTTTAAAATAAAGGTCTTGCCATGGAAAGGTATTTCAAAAGTGTAAACAACGTCACCAAAGTCCTGTGCAAGAAATAAGAAAGTTACGTTTACGTTAGCAAAATAAATCGCTTCTATCTGGGTTGAAGTCTGCAAACCCTGTGGCTGCAGGAGCCGTCCTGACTTGCGTGTCATTCTGAAGGACCCTCTCCCGCCCTCAACTGTCCCCCCACAAGAGGCAGCAACCCCAGCATGGGAACTGCACTGAGCACATTTCAGATGCACATGCACAAATTTCCATAAACAAAACAATATCCAGAGCGGCAGCAGTGATGAGACAGAAAAGGAATCCGCCCCGTGCCAGCCTGCAAACTCCACGTCAAGGTCAAATTGTCTTTGTAGCAAGCTACCAACACCAGGGTAAGAGAAAGGGGGTTAGTTTGCCAACACTGCTGTTGTTACCTACATCTGAGAAGAGACTCCCTGGAGGGGTTAGGGATGGACAGATGATAACCTTTCATCATTAGCCCTGTGTTAAACTCTGATTAGTCTATTTAAATCCATCCCCCTTTGGATAAAGAAAACAATCTGCCCAGCTAGTTTGGCATCAGACAATGGATCACTTGACAGGGGAATTTTAAACGCCAGATGAGACTGCAGTTTGCAGGACTCTCACCCCAATCACATTGTGAGCACACAAGCAGAAAGCAAGGCTGGTTTTAGGGGGCAGAGACGCTGCCCCTTTCTCTCCACCCTTCGGAGAGAGAAAAGGAGCTCTAGGTACCCCAGAAAACTCTACCGTAGCTCAGGGAATGAACCAGTGCAGTGAGGAAAGAGGCAGGGCAGGGCCTGCTTTGCTTTGTGCGCCTCAGTGCTGCCTGAAGCAAGAGGTGAGACTCACAGACCCCTTTGGCAAAGCCACAGTGGAAAGATGTAAGGCAAAGACACATCCCTGACTTATACTTCAGCACCCACAAGGTCCCTATCCTGGGGAAGGGGTGACACAAACAGCTTTGGGGTGGGAGGAGCAGTCTGTGCCCCACACTCCTCTGCTCCCATGTGGGCCAAAGCTGGCCAGAAAGGCCAGAACCCGGCTTGGCTTGGTCTCCCCGGGATGCTCAAAGGCACCTTGCTGTGGAGCCAGGGCATAAGCTGCAGCAACGGGGCCCTCCAGCACCACTGCAGGGCCAGCATGCCTCCACTCCTCCCCACGCTGGCGGCTGCGACTCCACATCCCAACGCCTACCAAAGGTGAGCTGTCCACCCTTGCCCGCCTGCTGTCTAGAGGGAGGAGTGATGGGCTCTCTCCTGTCAAACAGGAAGGCAATTAAACGTCTAATTAAATAAGAGGGGATTTTACATTTAACTGAACTGGAATAGATTCCTAATTCAATCAGGTAATTGTAACGCTTGTTAATTTTTCATGTCGCAAGGAGGTTTCAAAAGCCTCATTTGTCCTCCCGTTTTTGCTAAGCCATCCGTGCTTTCTGCCGGCAGCGCTGCCCGGCAGGTGGGGCGGGGGGGACACTTGCATTGTTTTTCTCGAACTTCCAGTTCTCCTCCTGGGCGAGGATTTGGTCCACAACCTCCATCGCATCTTTGCCTTGTTGGACATACTCTTTCTCCTAGGAGAAAAGGGAGCATTTCATTAGCTGGGTTTGCAGAAAGCCTGAAGTGTGCGCGTGAAAAGCTTGCTACCCCCCTCCCAGGGCTGGCAGAGGGAAAGGGGATATCTCCCATCACCACACCGCAGAAATCTCTTAATTTGGGTCACAGAGGCCTCATTTTGGAGCTCAAAGTCACGCTCCCCGCCCTGGCTTGTATCCACACACCAGCTGCGTCTACCAGTGAGTCTCCCGCCTTAACGTAAGGGTTTCCAGCAGGCAAAGGGCTATGGGATGCGCAGAGCTTCCTTCTGTGGAGGTGCCAGAACTGGGGCTGAATGGCAGCAGAACCACTTGGAAAAAGAGCACAAAGCAGCCTGTGCCCAGCCAGGCTTTGGGGAGGCGAAGGACCGCCCTGCGAGCCACAGCTCAGCGGGGAGGGTTGAGGTGATGCCCTTCTTGGTATGTGACCGTGTAACCAGGGATCGAAGAGGGAAGGGGAGAGAGGGGCAGGCAGGAGGCAGAGCCAGAATCACATCCCTGCGGGATGCTGCAGGGAAGAGCGTGCAGCCCTGGGGAAGTGGGTTTATGTTGGGTGGTACCCTGAGGACCCCCCCCTCCCACAGCGGCCACGATGCCACCAATTCCGGGGCACATGGGGAACAGCCTGGTGCCATGGGGCACGCAGAGCTCCTCAGCCAAATGTCCCCAGAACAGAAGGCTGTGAAATGAGGGACAGCAGTCTCGGGTGCTGTGCAGATACAGCACCCTGATGGGGCCACAGGATTGTCAGAGGCTCCCACAGCCCTAGACCAGCCTGAAGCCTACGGGCAGGGATAGCCAGCCTCAGGCCACGCTGCCTGTTTACCTGAGCTGTCAATGCCTTCCTCCCTGCACCTTCCTCGTCCGACTCGTTGTCCGACCCTAGGGGTGGGAAGCACACAATTAACACCCAGTTGATGAAGACCCCACTTGCACAACCTCCCTCGGACAGACAGCAGCGGATCCCCACACCCTATCCGATGGGAAATGCTGTCAGTGGGGACGACCCTGACACAGCCCAGACCCTGCCTTCCCGAACGCCTCTGCACCGCAGCTGGCTGGCAGGCTTTGCTCTGTTCTCCGGAAGGCTGAGCACGAACCGGGTGTCAGCTACACTGAGACAACTGATCCAGGCTGACGTCTCCTCGCTCCCAAGCAGGGGAGGTCTCTGGAGCCGGCACGAGGCAGTGTCACAGGGCAGTGGCATGCTGCCAGCTCTTACCCTCACCTGTTTGTGGCAACTCGCTCCCGTGCCCTCATCCTGAGGGCAGCACTTTTCAAGTACTTTAGCCGCAGCTAAGAGCATTTAAACCCAAGACCACAAAAGGCTCCAGTTTCCCACAGAGAGCTGAAGCCAGGTGTGTGGGGCTGAGTGCAACTCCGCTCTGCAGATGGCACAGAGACAGTGTGGCCGTGCCTCCCATGCCCAGGCACAGGCACAGTGTGAGGAGAGAGGAGCCCATTTTGCAGTGTCAGTTCTTGGAGGCCCTGACACTCGCCACTGCCAAGGGCTGGGATAACGAGACAGAGCTTCTGGGGGGAGGCGATCATGGAGGTGAGGAGACCTGGGAGGAATGCAGTGAGGGGAACAAGCTCGGGAAACGAAGCGGCCCGGCTGCCGGCCAGGTGATGGCAGAAGGGGAGGAGAGCACGTCTTACCTGCGAAGGACTCTGGCGGGGAGTAGAACTGCCCCTCGGAAAGGGCTCCGGGGTAGAGCAGGGGGCCGTGAGAGGCTGCAGCCTGGGCTGCCAGGTACCCTGCGAACCAAAGCACAAGGTTTTACCCACACGGCATCCAGCACTTCAACACCAAGGGGTCCTGGGGCCCCCGCCACATCCACTCCTACTCAACCACCCTCCCAGCCACTTTCTTCCAGATACAGCTGGTCTTTTCGCACTGACACCAGCCAGCCCACAAGCTTTTCAGCTCCTATTGCCTCATCTTTTCTTTGAGACATTTTATCTGCATGGAGATCAATGGGCCCTTCTGCCTGTCAAATCCAAAGGCGATTAAGCATCTAATTAAATAAGAGCTTCCCCTGGAAGCAATTTGGAACCTGAGCCTAATCCAATAGAGGCATTAAACACTTGATCATTTTTCATCTTAAAGCCTCCTTGCAAGACCCAAACATCCTCTGGTGTTTTCCAGTCAGTCAGTGCATTTCTGATCGAGCCCTGCTTGACAAACACTCCTCCGTTTACATGCCATTTCCCTGTCCTCTTTCCTCAGTTAAGCCTGGGAGAGCGACAAACTCCTTCTACTGCTCTAGGAATGGGCAGCCATGCCAGTCCAGGCTGAGCATCCACTCCCTAGAAGGACCCCTGGAAGTTACGGGTGCCAGGCACTGCAGGGTAATTTGTAAAGCATTAGGTCAGACTCGATCTCCATTTAGTCTGACCTCAGCAACCAGATTTCACACACCGTAACTCAAGCCGCGCCCCTGTATTATGTCTGTGACTGAAGCAATCCTCTCTGAAAGGTCTCCAGCCCAGATCCGAAGACAGATATCCAGAGTCGGAGAGTCCAACAGTCCGCCTGGCATTTGTCCCACTGTTTCAAAACATTTTCTCCAACGTGGAGGTGAGCTCTGTTTTCAACACGTCTGGCTTCAGAATCCAGACACTGGGGAATTTGGCACATTTTTCTCCACTCAATTAAAAGATGCTTTTTATAATCTGGTATTTTCTTCCCCTGAAGGGACTTATATACCATAACAGAATTGAGTCAGGCACTTAGCGTTACAGCCAGCCTGGAGATCACTTCTCCATAAATGTCATATCTGTCAAGGTGCTGCCAAAGCAGCAGAAACCCCAGGCCTGGTAGTCTCAGCTGCCAACTCCTACCAGAGAGGAGCAAAATACTCACATCGTTCCTCTTCTGCTTCCTGAGTTAGGACTTTAAAATCCAGGAACCAAGTCTCTAGCCAAGCAATGACAAACGAGACGATGGGAAGTAAATAGCCGAACGCCCCTTTGGTCAGAAGCTGCGCAGAAGAAAGCAGAAACCACAGGGAGTTTACACAAATGGGAAAACAGCAGCATCAGGTAATCATAAAGCAATCCTTTGTGAGCCCAGGGAAACCAACCTCGGAGAGGATGACCTTCACAATCAGGAAGGCACTGGATACCAATGTAGTGACCTGAAAAATAAATTTACATATCTCAGGTCCCTGTGAACTCCAGGCAGAGAGAGAAAACTAAAAACAGGAAAGCAAAAATTGCCTTCTTACCGCTATGACCCACCAGTGGCGCAGCTTTACGATTGCATAGGCCAGCAGCAACACAAAAAACCGAAAGAAAGCCAAGACCTTTAAAAACAAAAAGCCATCGACACTAGTCACTGCCCTTGTCCCTCTGCCAGGTGCTGGGAGGACACAGCCACGGGCCAGCTCCCAAGGACCTCGCCACCTAGACAGATGGGGTCAAGGCTGCAAGAGGATGGGCTGCGACCTGCCCAATTTCACTGAGCCAGGCGAGGGGCAAGGCTGCAGGGAGACCCCATCCACCCCCGGCACGCAGACCCTCCCTGCCCAGCCTTTGGCCATGCCACCCCCAGCTCCAAAGCTGTTTCCTCACCTGCAGCAGTCTGGGATACTCACAAATATATCAAAGAAAGAGGTCTTAAAATTGTACTTGATGATTTCATTCTCCAAGTTCTTCTGAATGCCATCCTTGGTCTGAAGGGGAGACAGGAAACCAGAAAGCTATTGAGTGCACTGATAAGAAACTAATGGTAGAAAGAAGCCGGCCAAGCGATGACCGGAGGTTACCGCCAGGTCAGGTTATGCATCAGGCATACAAATGCCTGCCGCGCACACGACGCAGGCTCATCTGCCAACGCAGGACGACAGGAAGATATGACAGCCCATTTCACCCTCGGTTTCACACCGAGGAGTGCGAGTCGGGTAGCCAGAGCTGGAGCAGCACATAGGTACATTAAACACTTCTACGTGGGGGCTTTCTAACACCAAAAAGCACCTCCTTTGGCTTGACACATCCAGCGCCACCGGATCACAACTCTCACAGCCTAAAGCCCTTGGTCGAACACCACCTCCCATTTGTGCCCACTCCTTTGATGCGTGGCTTCAGGTGACAGACTTCAGCTGAACAGAAGAAGACGCGGAAGAAATGAAAAACCACAGGAAACTGCTTCTCTAGCACCTTCAGGAATGCACTGAACAAAGCATCTCGCACAGCTGGACAACCAAAACATCTCTCCCATGAGCGCTCTCAGGGGTCACTCAGCAGCCTGGGGGGATTTAAGCTGCGATCATCCTCATTGTGAAAAGCACCGAGGGGTCCCCTCTCCTTTCCTCCAGGCCAGCTGGCTTCCCATGGCTCACAGCAGTGCTGAGCTGCCCTCCAGGAAACCTGACAGAGGAAGTCAACCGGCGGGTTCAAATGTACTGGCAAAGGGGAAGAGGGAGGAGAGAGGATGAGGGACATGCACAGACCCAGAGAGACTGCAAGGAAATCTGAAAGAGGCAAAACCGCTTTCTGGGATATCGCACGGGGAGCATGGAAAAAGCTAACAGAAGAGCTCTCTTGCCTCACCCCGAGACAATCTGGGGCCCGACAGCCCTGGTACTTTTGACACCATAAATCCTGTTCTCGAGAGCCTGGAATCGCTGTTTATGAGGAAGCGGATGGCTCAGGTAACTGGAACAAATGCTTCACCTTTAGGCTATTGGTTTGAACGCAGCCCAGCTGGCCTGGAAGCTGGTATAGGCTGACAGCTGTTTGATGATCTGTGAGAAACAAGTTGGTGGATCTCAGGCCAGTTCTTGGCAGCCTGGTGCCCTGGCACCCTCTTGTCAGACAGTCCAAGGACAGAAGAGGCAGCCATCGGGAAGCGGTCCCTCTAGGTCAGGGCTGGTGCTTAATATTCAGGGAGAGGAGGGCAAAGCAGTTCTGCACTATTGCTTTATTTGATCTGCGGCTACAGGACTTGTGCCAGCCAGCTTTGCTGAGCTGCCACCGAAAGCCTCTTCCCCACACCGCGACTTTGCTATGAGATGGTGCAGGAGGAAAGAGACACAGGGAAGGCTTTGGATTATGATTCTGGGAGGTGTTTTCAGTTTAAATACAAGCCACTGCCATGAACAAGGAAGAAGAACCGTCTGAGGCATCTCTCTGTCTCCGAGAGCAGCAAGCTCACAGAATCACAGTTTGCAGGCAACAGACATTTAACGAGGGCCAATTTGCTCAGCTTATCTTGCAGCAAAGGAAACCGTTTGATAAAAAAAGCATTAGTCATGATATAAAATCGTTGCTCTTCATAACTAGGCAAATAAGCTGTCCTAATAGCTTTAAATATGCAGCATCTCGGCTCAGGGCCCAAATATCAGCAGTTAGTCACTCATTAATGGCTACCTGCACGACCTACGTTCAGAATCACCCTGGTGACCGTGCTGGCAGATTTTCTCCCTGGGGCTGGATATTTTGCTTTGTAGACAGCACCTCTCCAGAAAGCCCAGAGAACAGGGACGAGAGCAGGAAGCTGGGGTCCAAGCCGGGCATGCAGGACACCATCGGCATCACTGGAATGCTGGCCGAGATGCTTTTTCCTAGACTGGGGGGAGCAGGGGTCTCTTCAGGCTCTTGACACTGTGCAGCCAGCTGCAGTGGGTAGGGTGGGGGAGCTGCTGGCTGAGACAATCTGTTAAGTGCAGACACCCAGGAGATAAAGAGGGCAGAGATAAGAGCCGCTAAGCAAATGCAGGATCCAGTGCTGATAAATAAAGGCCAGACACCGGCAGGGCTGCATGCAGAAGCGCTGGGGTCTATCTGTTCATCTTGTCTCTGCTCAGGTTGTTCCATGGGAGGACATGTAGTACCTGAAAGCCACTGCCACCACGGCTGAAACAAGTCAGGACCAGTTCAGGAAAAATAAAGACAAAATACAGCCCAGGGAGTAACTTCAACCTGATGGGACTGAGGTAAAAAAACCGGATTTCCATGGTCATTGCAACAGTTGACACAATGAGCAAACGCAGCAGCCTGTACAGGTGTGACAGCCGCTTCAGAAAGGACCAAAACCCTCGTGTTCCCCTTCGCTAGTCCCCTGTACAGCGGAGCAGCATCTCTGGCTTTCAGAAGCTGAGATTAGTAGCAGTATGTTGGGACCAAAGCTCAAAGGTCCTTTTGTCTCTGCCCAACAGCTGGGTGGGTGAGAGGAGGGTCTGCCCATCCTACCCTGCTCCCCCGATGCTCTGAGAACAAGACACTGCAGCAAAGCTGGCAGCTGCTTGGCAAACACAGCAAGCAGCTTCGCTTAAGGCAAGGGGAGCAGGAGAGAAATTTGGCCAACTGCTCAACCTGGCGATTCCAGGGGCCCCAGATCTTGTTACACTACAACATTGAGCGCTACATGCAACGGCATTAACGACCCTTGACAGCCACAACAGAACCCGGTTGCAGGAAATGAACTGGACTTCAGTTTACACTAACCGTGCAGCGGTTTCACGGACAGCACAAACCGGCAGAGTGCTGGGAAGAACAAACAAAGACTTGGCCCAAGACTTCTGAAAGGGAGTAATTAATGCCGAGGGAACTGAACTGAAAAAGCACAACTTAAAAGGGCAAAGACTACAGGGATTTGCTTCCCCCAACTTACATTCAATTCGATTATCCACAACAAAGAGATGAAGAGCAGGTCGAAGGTGACGAAGAGGCAGAAGGTCCTCCTCACATCCGAGATGGCTTTCCTCTTCTCCGGAGAGAAGTAGCAATATGGGGAGAAGCCCTGGCTCTGGGAGAACGAGGTGCTGATGGACGCTATGGCTGGGAGGCTTCGTTCCAGGTCGTGCTGCAGGTTTGTCGGCTTGCTCATCCTTGGCCCAAGCGACTTGGGTCCTATGTCAACTGGGGCAACATCTGCCAAGTCAGTGCATCACCTGTGGGGAGACACGAAGGGGACCCTCAGGCCTCGGGTCTCTGAACACCCCTTCTCCTCTCTCCCTCTAAATGCAAATATTCCTATCACCAAATCAGATCCTGACCGTTTTATACAGTTCCTGAGGGAAAAGGCTAGTACTGGCTTTTGGGCTGTCAAGGAGTCTCCCTCTCTGAAGCAAAGACATCATGGGCTCACCCCAGGGCTGCCCCATCTCACCCTGGCACCCCACGTTCACCAGCACAGGCAGAGACCTTCCCTCCCTCTTGCTCACTGCAGGGAAGGAAGAATTGGCTGCAAAAGGCTCAGAGGTGCAGGGAGTCTGCAGAGTCACCAGCAAGTGTCACTGGGACCCAGAGGCAGCCACCCAGAACACACTCACAGCACGGTGAGCCAAGCTGGCAGCTACAGCCAGCGGCCAGCGCAGCAGATGGCAAACCCTGCAGAGATGCCGCGGCAGCAGGAAAAGGGGCCTCAAGGTGTTTCCATGGAGGCCCGTGATCCAAAAGGGAGCAGTCCCCGGGATCCCGGAGCCACCTCTAGCTACAGCAGCCTCCTCTGCAGCGACAGATGCAAAGCTCCCAGGGGCTCGACATTTTGCACAAGGCAAACCGCAAGGCCTCAGGAGTCGGTGATCCCGTTGGATCCCATCCTGCACGGCCAAGAGAGGAGCCTGCTCACTTCAGGAACGGGACACCGGGTTTCACGCCTGACCCCGGCCAAGCGGAGCAGCAGGAAGGCAGCAGGGGAAAAACTATGCTCTCTGTCCCGGTTGTGGCGGCTGGCAGTGCCGGGCACACGATCCCGGCGCGAGCGAGGTGTTGAGGTCTGAAGGCTGTTTTCACGCAGCCCGTGCCAACCATTGTATTAAAATTTTTCCTCTCCGTCAGCAAGGCACAAGGAGGCCACTATGTTAATGGACCGCGCAACTAAGCACACACTGGAGACAAACAAGGAAAGAGGATGCCAAAACAGGTCAGGCCAGGGATCTGTCAGTCCCCAGCTCTGCCACCTCCGAGTCACTCACGGCAAAGGCACAGCTACAAACTCCTCCTCTGCAAAATATTCCTGCTCAGGGACATTTTGCCTCCAAAAGAACAGATTCTTCGCTGCATTAGCTACTGCCCCAGCAGTTCTGCATCCTCCAGGATCTGAGTGAGGTTTGTTTGCCTACAACAGATCACACCTGCGACAACCAAGAGGCTGAAGCCACACAACGTCCCGAGGAAAAATGCCCCAAGACTGCGCCCAGACCTGCAGGAAGGGGCAATCCACAGGGCAGGCGAAGCCAGGGCTGCTGCTGAGCCCCACTGGACGCTGGAGCAACTGCAAGAGCTGAGCACAGCCTGATTTTGGGCAATTTTGGGTCCCTGAGCCAGCAGCTTCTGTGTCCCAGACCTCAGGGAGTGCCAGGGCTGGAAAAAGAACAAAGCTGGTCTCCTGTCAAGTCCCCGTTAGTCTCTCTTGGAGGCACTTTGGAAGGAGCTGGAAGACTTGTCACTTCGGATCAGCCACAATGACCACGGCCCTTCGCTGCTCCAAGCGAGGGGCCCATCTCAAACTGAGAAAAGTTAAAGACATCTGTGAGCACTAAATAATACATCACCTCATGCACGGGCTGCCTCCTCCTCTACGGCAGGGTGTCACCGCCTCCTTCCCTCAAACACCACTTTGCACTTAGGCAGCCCCCCGCAACATTCACAGCGCTTTAAAATCACCTTGCAAGAATAGCCGGCTCCGCTCCCCCGACACCGAGGCAGCGCTGGGGCTGCTCTGCGGCGCCAGGGACACGGCAGAGCACGGGGACATGGCAGAGCATGGCAGCCGGTGTGAGCCCTCACGCAGCTCAGCCAGCCTAAACCCACCAGTCATTAAGACCCAGCCTTCCTGGTGAGGTTTAACACTGCTTCAGAAGCACACCCATCCCAAACCAACCGGCAATAACCAACTTCTGGGGAAGAACCGGCGAGAAGGGCTTTACCTTCGGAGCACCGTGGGACAGGGCAGGGTTTGGCAGAAATAATTTAAGCCCACATGAGGCCTCCCAACTGGGACTGCTCCCTCAGGCAGGAGAAAGCTCAGAGCAGAAAGAGCAGGGGCTGGATCTGAGCGTGTATAAATGTGCCTTTTTCTGGGTGACAGATAAATTATTGAGCGCCCCGGTGGTGTATTATGCATTCAGACATCCTCCGCAGCCTGCGCCGCACCGGCTGCCGAGCTGCGAGCCA
Organism: Pandion haliaetus; assembly: GCA_013401275.1. Classification (NCBI taxonomy): domain Eukaryota; kingdom Metazoa; phylum Chordata; class Aves; order Accipitriformes; family Pandionidae; genus Pandion; species Pandion haliaetus. Next base: position 21,995 of record VYZV01018565.1, on the reverse strand, counting down.
CTTTCGGGGGCTCTTGAGCAGCGCAGCTCCGACAGCCAACACAACAGGCCGGGGAAGCGTGAGTGGCACACGCTACCCGGAGGGACACCCCGGGTGACAGTAACACAGTCTGAAGGGGCACCCGTACCAGGGATCCCTCAGAGCTTTTCTGGTTAAAGAAAAGGGGCTCCTGAGACTCTGAAGAAGGATGTGGTTTCTTATTGCTGGTGAGACCTCCTGTTTTGAGGATGAAGCGGGAGGCGGTGAGAGGGGCTGCAGGGATGAGAGGCGATGCCACCGTCAGCAGCGAGCCCATGAATCCCAGCGGGAAGCAAACGCGGAGGACAGGCGGCCGGTGAAATCCTGAGACAACACCAAGCACTAATACCCAGCAAGCGCTGCCACGGAGGTCCACGCAGCAAAATGCTGGCAGCCCAGCCCAGCGCCAACGGGACACTGGGCACCAAAACGGACCCAGGACCTGTGCCAAGGCACGTCCTGTCCCTGCGAAAGGCCAGAGCAGGCCCTGCAAAGCTCCAGTGTCACCCCCTCCCCAGCATCACCCCCTTCCACTCTCAGCTTTTAGATTCAAATCACAAGCTTCTCATTAGCAAGCGTTTGCATGTTAATGACATGTCTTACAGTAAGAAGCCTTTCCATCTTGTGACATCGCTTCTCCTTTCCTCCCGCGCCCCCGACTTCCTATTAATGTGTCTTCTCAGCTCACATGACGACTTCAACAGCTAATTCTCATGTCACCTCTTCTGAGAGTTACAGCCTTTGCACCAAATGTTGCACCAGGAGAGAAAATGCCTGGAGAGCGAGAGGGACCGAGCCCTTTACAGACACCAACTGCAGGTGTTTCACCAGACGCTAACACACGTCCGAACTTCCTAGCAGTAAGAGATGCCTTTAAAACAAAAAAGGTAAATATTAAATTAGACACTAAACCTCGCTTCAAAAAAACCCATGAAGTGATCCAACGTCTCCAGCAAACCACTAGACAGGCCCCGTCACGTTTGCGGCCAGGTCCCCACAGGGCCGAGGCTGTTTGGTTTTCGAGCACCCCCAGATGCTGCCGTGATCCCGCAGCAGGGGCACGGTGCGGAGCTCTGCAGCGAGCTGTCCTCACGCTAATTTGTCGCTTTCCCTAAAGCACCTTCCAGGGTTAATCTGAGACCGTGTCTATGCTCGGAAAGGTCACCCTGCCGGGCACGTTAAGTGCTGGCACCCGGCAGCGCCAGTGCCACAAGTGACAGTGAGCAGAGGCAGCAGACTGACAGGCAACGGCCGTGGTAAAGCAGAACGATGAGAGGGATCGAGGCTGTGGCTTTGGTCTGTCTGCAAACAGCCACTTGTCCAAGAGGCCAGGAGCCGCCGCTGCCCGAGTTCAGCATCCGAGTGTGCACAAAATGCGGGTGGGTGCAGAGACCCTCGGGGAGCCTGCCCCCTCCCCGGCACCGTGGGCAGGAAGGGGGAAACTCAGAGGTCTGCGTGAACAGTGTGTTTCCCCAGAGCCAGCCCGGCTGCGGCTGTTTTCACTCACAATCCCTTTGCCCCAGTCCCTCCCCTGTAAGCCCTGCTCCGGGCAGCCCGAGGAAGCGGGCTCCTGGCATGGCAGCCCCTCGGCACCCGGTGTGCCGAGGGTGGGAGCGGCTTAGCTGTGTGCTTGCCGGGTCCTGGGGAGCAGGCAGCTCTCGACCATCGCTTCTCCAAGCCGCTCTCTTGCTCCTGCATGATGTGTCAGGGCCTGCAACCACCTCCAGAAGCGCCGTGGAACCCTGCAGCGTCCCACATTTCCCCCCAGCCCTGTGTGTCGGCTCAGATGAGCTGCTGCCCCGCAAGGGCCGAGCCGGCCCCAGGGCCAGGTCCTGCCTCTCCTCGCAGGCAAAGGCCCCCCCAACTCACACGCCCACCCTGCGCATCCTCCTCGTTAGCACTTCGCACCATCACGCTCACTTGCAGAAGGCTTTGGTGGCAACATGGCTGCCTGAACCCCCAGATGGCACCAGCTGAGACTTGGGGACCAGCCCCTCTCCTGCCCTCGCTACCCCCCAGTGTGCCCTCGGTGGGTGCTGGCCCCCCGCCACCAGCTCGAGAAGGTGGCGAGAGGCACGACCTGCCTGAACATTTGGGAGGGCTCCTGCCCCCAGGACCCTGCTGGCAGCGTCTGGTGTCCCCATACCGTGACCAAAACCCCAGCCACCTCTCGCCCCGGTCCCACACAGCCACCATCGGCTTTCGTGACGCAGAGCAGGACGTTAAACACTCGGGACAGCGCAGGTTTACGGCCAGAGAGAGGTTTCTGCAGCAAGAGAAGGGTCTCTGAGGGCTGGCGGGGGGGGACAATGATGGCCACCGGCCGTGCAGCACTGTGCTCCACAGAGCCTCGTCCCTCCTCGCGCCTCAGCTCCGGATCTTTACGGAGACCCCGGACCCGAGGTGCCAGGGAGGTGTCCGTGATACCGGCACATGCCAACCACTAGCACAAGCCTCTAAACCCAGAGCAGCTTGGCAGCCCCCCGAGCCACCAAGGGATGCGAACGACGCCGTTTTCCGAGCGCCAGGATCACCGCAGGATATTCCGGATGGAGCCTTTCAGGTCAACGTTTGCCAAGGAACCGAAGGGAGAGCAGTGCCGGGACCCCCGACAGCCCCTCTGCCCCCCACCC
>VYZV01018564.1:11099-33898 GCA_013401275.1 Pandion haliaetus | reverse complement strand
TCTCTTATTTTAAAAAAGATTTTTCCCTTTGTTATTAAATCAATAAAGAGGAATTAAAAAATAAATTCTTTTGCATATAAGCAAGAGTAGGGAAGTCAAATTCTAACTGAAGATATAAAATTTACCAGATCTAAAGAGATTCCTTCAACTACTGCAGCCTCCTCTTAACTGTGATTATAGTGATAAGCACACATTCTTTTGCCAGGAACAATGCATCAAGCATTTGCTTCCCACCCCTATTTCTTCACCTAAAGGGAAAAAATCAGCTTCCAGACTTGTGACTCTTTACCAAATAAGGGAAGGATTTTCTGAGAACAGTGATTTCTTGAAGAATTACTGTAGGAATTGGATACCGGTATCATGATCTAAGAACAGAGCTTTTGTGGTTGACATAGTAGCAGTTCAAATGGTTTACACGTATTTATTGCCTTTTGACTCGGTAGGAAAATGCTTCACTTTCTTTCATCTATAAAACTAGAAAAACTGATTCTTTTCACCTCAGCATAAGTTTTATTAAGTTTAGATCCTTGAACAGTGGCTGTGTTGTTCCGTTCCAGGACATAATGTTAAATCCTGAACAGACATAAGGATGTACAGGACTTCGTAGCAGATATAACTTCTGCAGTAGTGCCCAAAACCAGGGAAATGGAGCATCACTAAGAAGTCTTGGAAATATTCTCAATTGCTTAAAATTTTTTATGCACACAGTTTTCTTACTTGATTTAAACTTTGGTAACCTTTCTTGCACTGGATGCTTCACATCTCTAAACTATAAATAATAGTTTCTGGAAGTTTATGAATTTGCCACTCTCTCATAGCCTTGCAGCTTAGAAACTATGGATACAGAAAGGATTTTATTCCATAGGAGTCAGCCATTCATACTACACAAAGTATTGGAAATTAAAGTTATTACTTTTGAGATCGCAAAAAGATTCCAGAGAGAATTCCATACACAGGACCTCTTCACAAGTATTGCTAATATTTGCCATTACTGCCCATTTGCAGGGATTAGCTATTATCATTTTTGTTTGGAAAAACTTTTCAGAGGAGAAGCAATCACTTTATTTTAAGGCTGCTAGGAAGAAATCACATGCAAAGCTGCTTATTTTCACAGAAAGAGTAATATTTAAATGATATGCTTGTCTTTATGCCTCACATAAAACCTGTGTTAACATTTGCATTCTTCATGGACTAACAATTTTTTTTTTACTTAGTTTCCAATGTTTATGTGTTAAAAGCCTTATTTTCCTCCAGCATCACTGCACGGCGAGGTTCTGGCAATGTTATTTGCATTCAGATTGGTAAACCTGAATTCTTTTCAATGGTGATATACTAAAGCAGTTGGATGCACTAACGTTTGTACAACTCTCCTGGCTGGATATTTGCAAGACCCCTTATTTTCATGTTTATCTATAAAAGATAAAATCACTTATTTGGAGAACTTTATGAGTGGATTCTTGCAGAGTAATCTGCTGTGAGAGATAGAGCTGTGGATCTCGGAAGGACAACAGCCTGATAAGGAATATCTTAGATACACAGTTGTGTATAAAAAAATTTTTACCCATTTTACATTTGTTCATGTTTCTTCTATACATGCTTCTCTGCAATATAAGAAAGAGTCAATAATGAGTTACTAGCAGTGCAGTGGCCAGCAATAAGTCCGATAATTTTTTGACGTGGACTGAAGAGAAGCTTTCACATACTGGGCACAAACTGTACTTTTGGGGGGATCTTGGGGAAAAAACAGCATTTATGCAATTCTATTAGATATGTTCTACTACTATTAGACATGTAGTATTGCTCAGTAGGTAAGCCTTATTCAGCTATGTATAAATTAAATTAACAGTTTACCAAATTTATAACATGCCTTTCATGTTTAGCCAGCTATTGTGTCCTACTCTAAAATTAGAGAAAACAGTAGTACAGGTCAGAATTTTAGAGTGTTTTGTTTCTTCTGCACAAGGGCAGATGTCACATCACCAGTACAATGTGGTTTTTTCAAACATAATAATACAAAATTAGAAGTGGCTATGGTAATCCCAAGTGTTCAAGACCTGGAATATCTGTGGTATGTACTAAATTTTTCAGGCAGCATAAACTGAGTGCCTTCTCTCCTGAATGACTCTTGAGGGTTGCTGAATTGTATGTAAAAGTAAATAAAAGACCTGTTTTAGTAAAAGTTTTGCTGACAGAGTTGTAAAATTAAACTTATTGATTTTAATACATTTAATAAAACAATGCTATCAAAATTCAGCAGGAAAACAAGAAACATTGTCTATTTTCTTATGTGTTGAGGAATACACTTTCATGAAGAAAGCTGTACATTATGAACTTCTTTATTTAATGAATCAAATGTTTGATTAATTAAAGACAAACTGTAATTTGGGGAGATACTTAAAGAAAAGGAGAGAGTGATGAAGGAAAATGTCCTCATCTCTTTTGGCTTCTTCCCACTCACATCTCAGAGGTGTGCTCCTTTTCCCACCTTGACTAGGTATCATGTTCCCTGAATGACTTCAGGAGGTATTCTTCCTCGAGTCAAACAGTCTGTCATTAGCACAAAGTAATCCTTACTATAATGGTCTTTAATTGCCTTTAATTATTTTATATCTGAATTACCGTACACTGCAGGACATTTAAAGCCATAATAATAAAATATCTTATTACAGTGGCTTATTGAAGTACTACTGGGCTTTGACTTCTGGGAATCATTCTCAAGTCCAACAGTAATTGTAAATCATTCTGATCTCTACCGTGTAAGTCAATGGGGATATTGCATAAGAAACTGAACTTGTAAACTTTAAAACATTAATTCCTACCAGAACCAAAGGCCCTAAATTCCTTCACTCATCCTACTTGGGTTAGGCTAGGGCTCCAAAAGCAAGGCAAACATCAACTATGGCACAAAATCAATGCTTTCTTTTCTCCTAAATATACAGTATTTGTGACCCATAAAATCCCTGAAGCTAGCCCAGTAAGACAAACATTGCTGTATAGTTATTAGTGCTGCTTATACACATACCATATCCTGAAATCACCACTTAAAATCCGTGCTTTTAATCTGGGAAAATTTATGGCAAGGTTATTTCTTCAAAGGCAAAGATAAAAGACAGCATATCCTCAGCAAGATCTGAGGTAGCAAAACGATCATTAGAAAAGATGGTTAACATATTTGCTAAAAGCAATAAGTTTTTTAAAAAGAAGTCAACTATATTAGCAGCAGAGGGGGATTTTAGAAGTATTCAGTACTAACATCAGTAAAGCAGTTAAACTCTGAACAATGAGTATTTTCTAAGGCACTGTAAGCAAGGTGCACAGGAGACATAGGACTGCCATCGTGCAGACATGGTTTTGCTCTAAGTCAGCACCTCATCAATATATTCTTCATACTCCTATTAGTCTGCTGTACAACCTTGTGCATGCCTCCTCTCTGTGCCAAAATGTCAACACCTAAAAAACGCAGGCAGCAGTGCTTCAGCTATACCCGGGGATGAGCGGCCTATGGTTAGCTGGTGTCCAGACTTGGGAACAAGGGTCTCTTCAAAGGACACAAAGCAATCAAAACATGAGATGCTGTTATTATTTGTTTGTTACGCAATGCATACAGCACCTCGTGTTCCCAAGAGCCGGGTGTGCTGAAAACCATGAAACTGTATATGGGAGAAAGCTATAGCCCAAGACTTGGACTACCCCAGTCTAGCTGCAACATGGCAACAGCAGAGATGGGGAGAACACTTCTATTCGTGTCACAGATAACTGCCAAATTGCATCAGCTGCCCATGTCCTCTGCTTTATTATGCCACCCTTAAGGCTTTGAATCCATAAGGACTTAAGCAACTCACTCTTAATGGGGCAGCAGGACAAGGAAATAGGCAGCACTATCACATCACAAAGCTGAAGACGGCCCCACCGCTACCCTCACCACCCCAGTGACACCCTCCCCCCCTTTTTTTTCCATTTTTTGTTAACAAGCTTACACATTGCAGGACACGTTGCACTTCCAAATGACACGTCACAGCTACTTTTAACCAAAGGAAAGTCAAAGTGGTCTCCCGTAAGGTAACAAATTGAATTAAATTATAGCAAAAGCTAAAGACAGTGTTTTACAGGAGCTTCACTGGAAAACAAGACAGACATGGGAATCTCAAGACAGACTACTAGACATAATATCGAATAATTGACCAATGGTTTAGGATCTCCAGATGGTATTTGTAGTGACGTTACAGAAAATAAATCAATAAAACATTCTGTTTTCAAAGCATTTTTATGCATCTTGAAGGAATTTACTAAACTTTTGTCTTACTCATCCTTGTGATCATTCTTTTCCTGTCATCAGGTACCCAAGGCACATGTCAAACAACTGCAAGCCTCTCCATCACACACTAGTTTTACCATAAAATTGTTTCTGTTCAGATGTAACACAGGCATTCTGTCAATATTGTGTCACAGAATGTGCCCTCAGCAATCCAAATCTTTTCATTTTATTGTATTTTATTTTGTCTTTCATTAATAATGTGTATTAAGAATCACTTATGGAAGAGACAAGCAAACATAGACTTTGGTCTTTGGAAGAAGAAATGTTTGTTAAATTTGTTGGCTTATGCCTACCAAACCAGCACAGCTGAGACTGATAAATAAGAATTTGATTAGCATTCAAATTATAACTTGTCCATTCCTCTTCATAATGACAGCTTGACTGAGATTGTGTTTGTCCATTTTCAGAGATGAATAACTGTGGCATTTAGTAAAGAAGTGAGAAAACCATGTTTGGTTTTTAATTTGCTTTAATGACTTTCTTGGCCATGGTTATTTGAAGAAGAGTCTAGCCAGCTGCCTTTATTTCCCCTTCTGTTATATTATGATCTCTCTCTAAACAATATTTGAAAATGGCCCATCTGAACAAAATTCAGAAAGTGCTCCAGAGCAGCTGACTAGAAAGACAAAAGAAACTGTGCCAGTATCACTAAGCTAAATTCAAGGTATGTGAGCAAAGTAGTTTCAGCAGAATGATTTATGGTAAAAACCTGGAGAAAATAATTTGTCCTCAATCTTCCTTATAAATAATTTGATTTATTTTCAAACACATTATAGCACTAGGCTCTTCTTTTTCTCTGTCCTGAGGCATGAGGCATGTAGTGTTGTTAGACACATTTTCAAGAACGCATTGCATTATGCATACATAATACACAAGTAAAGATAAGGGAACTGCTTTATGCTGTAACTTAGAGACGTACCCTGCATACCAGTACAAGCGTACATGTGAGTCGCATGTGAACTTGACTTCTGTGTGACTCTCAGTTCTGAAATGCAGGTCAGAAAGTATGTTTCTTAAAAGTGTGCTGCATATTAACCATTCTGTAATGAACATAGGCTTTTTAGAGCACTGCAGTAAGGTGCTATGCCATTCATGATGGTTTGCTTAAACCATTCTGTCTCTGTTCTGCTTCATCACAATGAAGCAATATTTCCACAAGTACCATTCCCTCACTTTCCACAGGACATACGGCACTCTAACAGTTATTCCCATATTCTTACTCCATACAGTTCTTCCCATATTCTTATTCCATCTGGTGAAGAAGTAGTAGGAGGAGTATTTTATGAATAGAAACCACTGTCAAGCAGTAAGGCACAAAAAGGTGAATTGACCAAAGAATAAGAGAATGTGCAGCAGATCTGAGACTATGTATGCTAAGCAGAATAAAAATCACCTGTCCCTGATTTTGTTAGTCTTCATATGAAATGTTTCAGACAATTTGTTGGTTATCAACAAAATCACTAATCAGAGGATACGTCACTGTTCTTCAGTGCCCTTCTCCGTTCCACAAACTTCCATGCTTTATTGATTGAATTATACAGTATGGCTTTTTACTCATCTATGTTACATATTCAAATATTGCATGCTAACATAATTCAAGTCAAATTTCTCAAATGCACCTAAAAACTAACCCATTTAAAGATATGTAGCTAGTTTGTCAGGAAAAAAAAAAGCAGGGATTACACAAAAGATTACCCAGAAGCTGAGCTGATACATTCAATTCACTCCTTTCTTTTGTATTACAATTATCTCCAATTTTAGGTATGTCAAATTATATGAAGATGGACTTTCAGCTAAGTGGGAAACTGCCCAACTGCATACTACCAATCTATTTGAATATGCTGAATGTCAGTTTGATGTTTGACAAAAATTCAGTCTAACTTTTAGAAATTTAGAGGAATGTGTGTTGAGGAATATACGTTGCATGGTAAAAGTCACAAAGCTAGGAATCTAAGAACAGTGTCTGAGAACATTAAAGCAGTATGGACTAAGAAAAGTCATAACCTCAAACAGGAGGACAATTGAGTCTACAGTATTTCACTATGGGATAACAAGTAAATAATGCCAAAAGTCATTCTTTGGTAAGCTATTTAGGTTTTCATTTTTTTACTGTCTAAATGTGCAGTCATAACTGCATTATAGACATAGCCCGATATCCACAGCTGATAAGCAGAAAAACCTTAATTGGGCATATTGGCAAAATGACTTCTTGCAGCTTCAAACCCTCTCCACGCTGCACAAATGGCTTACTTGAAGTGCTGCATTCTACAGTATGATATTTAAAAGTGGACTGAAATGGTGCATTAAAGGAAGGTCAAATAGGTGAGGCCAAAAATCTCATCAGGTATCTCAAGCTGTTGTCGCTCTTCATTACACGGAGTAGTAAGTCAGTGCACCATGCAAATCAAAGTTTATATAAGCATCGCACTATCCAAAGACCAGGCCTAAAGGCAAAAGGTTGTGGCCATCTAATTAATTGTAATAGTCCTCTTGTGCAGTTATATAAAATCCTATCTTAGTAAAAATTCTAAGATTTAGCAAAATAGGTGTGAGTTCTTGAGCACCTGACAATTTCTTCTTACTGAAGATCTGGGAATGCATCTCTGTGCTGAGTTGCAAAAGGTTCTCAAGTATGATAATTAACTGAAATGAAGAACTCCCATGTGGCACCAGATTCGCATTGGATTAGAATGAGCAAACAGGTTTCCTAGTCAATGGAGTATTTGTTTTACATTCATGTAAAATGTATTCATAAAAAAGTAGTTCAGATGGTTCAAAAAAAGCACCTACTTTACACAGTTTTAACCTTTGTAATGTAAATCAAAATATCCTGCCTATTAAATATACAATGCCAAGAACTTCTGCTAGTCTAAAAAAAAATACTCTCCCCCCCCCATCTTTTAAAGTAGCAGAGGTTAGACTGAATACTGCCTGGTTTTACACAAATTCCTGGCTTAGTTGGGGCTCCTAATGTTAGAGTACATCTGGTGTGATTGGTGTTAATGTACCAAAATTCAGTACAAGTTCAGAGTGTGGGAAGTATTATATCCACAAGCAAGCATCCTCTATGCATACAGTACAATCGCATAGAAAGACTTCTGGACTGATTTTTTTAATCACCTTTGTGTAATAAAAGTGAATTTTATAATCAATAAGTTCTGGAGATTTTGAGGGGATGGGTGATTTCAAAAGAACTTGCTTCCAGATTTCATCTTACTATTGAATTTCATGTGTCCATGCATGAACCCAGAAACAAAACTGTTTTACAGCTGTGTGACATTTGAATATATCAGCCTAGAATATTTATTATTTGCATGTGTACTGTGTCCAAGTGAATTGACCATTTCTTCTTTTTACTTCTTTTTGATATATTCACACTTCATTAGTATTTTCTCTCTTTCCGCAATCGTGACAGGATTGTCTGCAAATTAATCCTCTGAATAGTTCCCTGAATTCTTTTGCCTTCTATGAGCTACAACTAATTTTGCATGTATTTTGTTAATGCCTTCATAATTATCTTATCTCACCAACTGCTGTAACACAGTAATAATGGCTTACTGCTACTGGCAAGGATGAAGCATTTCCCCCCCTATGAAAGCAGAACATGTGGAATACTTGCTGCTCCCAGCAGGCTTCCTGGGTATGGCTAGAGATCCCCTGCATATCTGCACACGCTTTCAGATGACAAAGACTTTTCTACAAACTGTTACAAGTCTGTAAATGACGAATACATGATGAGAATGTCAGGGTGGTACATAAGGGTCATAGTGAAGACATGAAAATAACAGCTATCAACTGTTCTCTTAACTTTTCCTTGCCCTCCTGACTTGAAATTTCACCATAGGAGGGAAGGTGTGTGAACCCCCCTAGGGCCACACTGCGACGTCAGGACCAGCCAACACTGTATTTTCGCACAATGAGCTGGGACAGCTCGATACTTGCTTACGCTGGATGTGGTACAGGGAGTCAGGGCAATTAGGTACCCGTAATGCACCTGGAGCTCCTGTCACCTGGATCTGTACCCGAGACTCCTGCTGCGTAGATCATGACTCACTATTGTGGTTACCTGACAAGAATTATGGCCAGAATGAGATCATAACGACCAAAGTCAATCATCTGGAAAACCTATAAAGCAGTCCCAAGTGAGGCCCTTTGAGCTCTCCTGGACTGCAGCGGGCTGCGACCAGCATCTTCCTCTGAGGGGGATGCCTCTCAGAGCTTGCAAACCCTCTGGTTTGCGAAAATTGGAGGACCGTCACCGAAAGCTGATGACGGGACCTGGGCTGATATCCTTCGCCACTTGAGGCTCAACCCTTTGCCCGTGGAGAAATGCTGAGACATTTGATGTGAATATTTCACTGAACTTAAGGGGAATTTTTAACAGGTATACCTCTGTTGTTTTTTTTCATATATATATATATATATTTATATATATATCTATCTGTATCTCTATATTTGTACAAATCATGAAGAATCAAATCTAGCTCGAGCTTTCTTTATAGGTTTATCCCTCACATTTTGGTGTTTTTAATCTCTGTACAAATCATTCCAGTTTGATTCTAACTTGATTTTCCTTTGTACACTTCATAAGTAGTAAAATAACCCTTGCCATCAAACTTAGTGAAGTCACGCTTTTATAAATTGCTATTAAAACACTTTTGCTAGTACCTTTGACGGTGATTCTTTAAGCTGTCCAACCCACTCTTTCGCTACAGAAGGGCAGGCCTTAACTGTGCACCCCAAAGCAGAAGAAACAATAGCCCTTTGTACTCAGACGAAGTAATAACATGAGCCGGAGTGAGCATTCAGACACGCAAGGAAACTCCTATCGTCCTCCTCGGGTGGCCGTGCTGGACGTGTTGCATTGCGAGCGGGCGTCGTGCAAGTTATTATCTGGTCTGTTCTCCAGCACCCAGGTTTAGGGATTCCCACAGCACCTGCTTAGGTGGAGCTGAAGTTCTACAAGCTCAGCTCAGCTGTTAAACACAGCTCAACAGTTCTGCTAGTACAGATTTCAGGAGAGGCTGTTGCGAAATTTTAAATATGGGTTTTCCTTGAAAAGTGTGGTAAAGACAAAAAGTCCTTTCCCTGGTAGACAAGATGCAATGCATTTACTGCTGGTGCTCTACTTGTAATCACTCTTTGCCCTTTCTGATGGAAAATCGTTATGCTTGATGATTTTTTGAGTATTTTTGTCCATGGTTCAAAGTAGTGGTGCAGCAGGACTTAATGAAAGATACTGAAACAGTGTGCCCTGGACAGACTCAGTCTTTCTTAATTAAAAAAAAAAAAAAATCTGCAAAATATATATGTAATATTAAAAACTATAAGGGTGACTACTTTTAGTGCATGTATTTGCACTAATGCATATATTTGTATAATTCAACAGATATTCACAGCTGCTGTATATTCCTGAGTTTAATACAATTTGGTTTACAAAACACATTCTCAGCTGATAAAAATACTGATAGTTGTGTTGACTTCCTAGAGCTATGTTTATTTAAACCAGACCAGAAATATAGTTCCACAGATAACACTGTAAACTTATCTGCGTGGGCCTAAATGTGCAGCAGTGCAAAAATCACAAGTATCTACCCTCTATTTTTACATATTTCCTCTTGCCTTGGAGAACTTAAGAAGCAGAAGCTGCAGTTTCACATGTCATATTTTGAAAGAGGACGTCAGAGTGAGTCAAGAAAAAGCATTTTTCTGATCCAGATCCTGACACTTCACAATCACAGAATGCAAAGATGCACTAGTGTTACTGCTGAGCTGTCTGCACTCATCAGACACATTGAATTGCCTTGTCCCATCTTCTGCAGATTCAGTTTACCAAGGGGATTCAAAATGAGAGTGAGAGAAAAGGCAAAAAGCGAGAGGAGGAATTGAAGCACAGCTTCATAACATCTCTGTCATTAAAATGGCCCAATAACTCTAGTATTATTAAAACATGAATGCGGAGCACCAAGCAATGATGTAGGATTCCAGTGCCATCTGATCCAAGATCCAACACTCCTGCAGCAGTATATCCACACAGCTCACAGTACATCACAAACTGAATGGCACATATATAGGATTAAAGGATTAAAAAAAACCCCACCACTTGCTGAAAACTGTTACCAAAAGGTAACTTCCTATCTTCTTTCCTCTCTTCTTACAAACCCTTTTTAAAATTTTCCTCTGCTTTTGAGAAAGATGAATTTTATCTGAAGCCAGTAATAAATAAAAATATACATATAAATTGCATCAGATACTCAGAGTGCCCCTTGACATGAATTTATTAGCAATACAGAACTCTCATCACACCAGTTACAATTCCATTTTCACCTGCCTAAGGGGGTATTGGCACTAATGTTACTTACTGTTTATAAGCACCCCCAGGCTATAGGTAATCCTTGTTATTTTTATTATTTCAACTCTTTGGATCTGATCCTACTTAATACCAAGAGTTTCTGAAAGGTGCTATGTCTTCAATTCACATAGACGTTGATAGAAACTGGGGATAGCTGAACTAGGACCATTTTCTACCTTTTTTTTTTAAGGCATATTAACTTTTTTAACCCATATTTTATGCACTTGCTGGTGTAGTTGAACAAACATAAAGCATAATCTGTACACTTCATAATCTCTAAAATGGCTGTATCTGTTTAAAAAAAACCCCAACATTTTTCATCCAAATATTGTAAAGTGCTTTTACAAAAGCTGAATGACCCAAATTTCACAACTGCAAAAGCAGTGATAAAGGTAGGTTAATTTGCTGTTAAGTACATAGAATATTTGAGACTAAACACTTCGACTTTGCTTTGTTATGCAAGATCAGAATGAGCTTCCTTGTTCTAGAAGTGTCCTCCATGTACTGGTTTTTGGCACAAAAGATTTCAAGACAGCCTGGAGAAGCAGTAGCCTTCTGGCACCACTAAAATCTTTATTGTCTTCCTTTATCTTAGGTTAGACATCATTCAACATTCCTTTTATTTTACTTTCACTTCTAATGTATTAATTTCTTGCCCTAGTTCTGTCTTGGTTACACTTAAATCCTTATGACTCCCAGTAGTAGGGATGGAATTGTCTAATTACACCACAGTTTATAGGGTTTTACATTTAAATATAATCCAACTACCTCTATGTTTTTTTCCACTGCAGTGAGATAATGAATTTCACCACCTGGAAAGTAATTTTAATTTAGAAATGAGATCACTGCAGTTGATGATCCAGTTCAAAGAAGTGCTTGTTGAGGGGTGGGAGAGCCACAACAGAATGCATCATTATCTTATTAATGAGAAAGAAACTAAGCAGGTGTTGAATACTCACTGGCCTTAAAAAGGGAAATGTAATGAGCAGCCGCCATTTTTGGTGGTTGTACTTTGCAGCACCAACTCGATCTACCCCAAAAGGTAAAAGACAAACTCCAGAAAGGTATCATTAGAAACGAATATTGTAAAGGTATGTGATTGATAAGAAGGAAAGATGGATGAATATTAAAGCCTAATACAAATGGGTTAGAAAGTGATACCTGATAATGTCTAAAGGATACCAGTCATCTATACAGCTTTTTTAAATTCAGTTCTCAGTATGAAATTTGAGTGATAGAAAACCAAAGACATATAACCGTATTCTCTAGTTCTTCTAAGAGGAAAACAACTATTGGGAACCTTATACTAATTATATACCAAGAGTTCAACACTGATATCTTTGCAACGGTCATTAAGGAACAGTTAAGTGAAGTAACCACATTTTTAAATGCCTTCCTCTTTAACTTGATTTGCAAAAGATACAGCAGGTGACGAGGAGACTGTGAACAAGAGCTTCTATTCTTGTGCATTTTGCATTTCAGCACAAAACAAAAGGGCAGAAAAGCACATGAAACATCTGTCCTGGCAAGCCCATAATGTAGCATCACAGACCCATCTGGCCAGTGGAGCCCTTCAGTGTCAACCAGGCTTCAGAATCAGGAGCAGCCTTGTTAGTAAGGCAACAGCGTAGCAGATGACTGTTAGGTTTACTCCACACGAGGGTTTTTAAGCCTGTTCATTCTTTGTGAAAGAGATTGCGAAGTCCATCAAGATAATTAAAACCTTTTGTTCTTTACCTTGTCAGGTAATCTCTTCTCTTCGTTATAGAAAATATAATCCAGGAACACCAATCTGCTGCATTCCAATTAGGAAAAAGGTTTAGTTATTTGCATAGAATCATAGAATGGTTTGGGTTGGAAGGGACCTTAAAGTTCATGTAGTTCCAACCCCCCTGCAGGGACACCTTCCACCAGACCAGGTTGCTCAAAGCCCCATCCAACCTGGCCTTGAACACTTCCAGGGAGGAGGCATCCACAACCTCTCTGGGCAACCTGTTCCAGTGCCTCACCACCCTCACAGTAAAGAATTTCTTCCTAATATCTAATCTAAATCTACCCTCTTTCAGTTTAATGCTATTACCCCTGGTCCTATCACTACACTCCCTGATAGAGTCCCTTCCCATCTTTCCTGTAGACCCCCTTTAAGTACTGGAAGGCTGCTATAAGGTCTCCCCGGAGCCTTCTCTTCTCTCCAGGCTGAACAACCCCTACTCTCTCAGCCTGTCGTCACAGGGGAGGTGCTCCAGCCCTCTGATCATCTTTGTGGCCCTCCTCTGGACCTGCTCGAGCAGGTCCATGTCTTTCTTACACTGGGGGCCCCAGAGCTGAATGCAGTACTCCAGGTGGGGTCTCATGAGAGTGGAGTAGAGAGGGAGAATCACATCCCCAAACCTGCTGGCCACACTTCTTTTCATGCAGCCCAGGATATGGCTGGCTTTCTGGGGTGTGAGCACACATTGCTGGTGCATATTCAGTTTTTCATCCACTAATAACCCCAAGTCCTTCTCCACAGGGCTGCTCGCAATCCACTCATCACCCAGCCTGTATTTGTGCTTTGGATTGCCCCGACCCATGTGCAGGACCTTGCACTTGACCTTCTTGTACTTCATGAGGTTCGCACAGGCCCACTTCTCAAGCCTGTCAAGGTCCCTCTGGATGGCACCCCTTCCCTCCTGTGTGTCGACCACACCGCACAGCTTGGTGGTATCAGCAAACTTGCTGAGGGTGCACTCAATCCCGCTGTCGTATGTCACCAACCAAGATGTTAACGCCAGTCCCAATATCAACCCCAGAGGAACACCACTTGTCACTGGTTGCCACTCGTCACTGGTCTCCACTCAGACATTGAACCGTTGATCGCAACTCTTTGAGTGCAACCATCCAGCCAATTCCTTATCCACCGAGTGGCCCATCCATCAAATCCACGTCTCTCCAATTTAGAGACAAGGATGTAATGCGGGACAGTGTCAAATGCTTTGCACAAGTCCAGGTAGATGATGTCCGTTGTTCTTCCCTTATCCACCAACGCTGTAACCCTGTCATAAAAGGCCACCAAATTTGACAGGCATGATTTAGCCTTATTGAAGCCATGTTGGCTGTCACCAGTCACCTCCTTATTTTCCATGTGCCTTAGCATAGTTTCCAGGAGGATTTGCTCCATGATCTTGCCAGGCACAGAGGTGAGACTGACCGGCCTGTAGTTCCCCGGGTCTTACTTTTTTCCCTTTTTAAAAGTGGGGGTTATGTTTCCCCTTTTCTAGTCAGTGGGAACTTCCCTGGACTGCCAAAACTTCTCAAATATGATAGATAGTGGCTTAGCCACTTCATCCACCAGTTTGCTCAGGACCCATGGATGCATCTCAACAGGTCCATGGACTTGTGCACCTTCAGATTCCTTAGATGGTCTCGAACCTGATCTGCTCCAATGGTGGGCAGTTCTTCATTCTCACAGTCTCTGCCTTTGCCTTCTGCAACTTGGGTGGTGTTGCTGGAGCACTTGCCAGTGAAGACTGAGGCAAAAAAGTCATTGAGTACCTCAGCCTTCTCCATATACTGGGTAACCAGGTCTCCCATTTCCTTCCAGAGAGGGCCCACATTTTCCCTAGTCTTCCTTTTATCACCGATGTACCTATAGAAACTTTTCTTGTTGCCTTTGATGTCCCTGGCCAGATTTAATTCTATCATGGCTTTGGCTTTCCTAACCTGATCCCTGGCTGCTCGAACAATTTCTAAGTACTCCTCCCAGGCTACCTGTCCTTGGTTCCACCCTCTGTAGGCTTCCTTTTTGTGTTCAAGTTTGTCCTGGAGCTCCTTGTTCATCCACGCAGGCCTCCTGGTGGTTTTAGCTGACTTCCTCTTTGTCAGGATGCATCGCTCCTGAGCTTGGAGGAGCTGATCCTTGAATATTAACGAGCTTTCTTGGGCCCCTCTTCCCTCCAGGGCTGTATCCCATGGTACTCTATTACACAGATCACTGAAGAGGCCAGAGTCTGCTCTCCTGCTTTTCACTGCCTTAGAAGAGGAGCTAGACAAGGTTCCCTCATATAATATTTCTCTTAATGACACCTCTATCATATGCCTTATGAGCACTTCACATCTGGTACTTCCTTTTGCCTACCTGCTCTCTTTCCAGCTGTGGCTGTTGGGAATTTACACTTGGAAATAGCAGTGAGTTTAGGACAATAAGCACTTTTGTGTATGCTAGTAACAGTCTAACAAGATAAGGTAGGTAACTTTACTGGAGTAAGGCAAGGCAATGGGAAAACCATCAGGTCCTTGCTGAGGGGACATGCAGGGATGCCCTCAGGGAGGAGCATTGTCCTTTTGTTAAGAAAAGAAATGCAAGATTTTTGTCATTACATATGAAGCCTCACCTGTGATTCCTTATGCTTGTTAAGGGTTGGAGTTTAATTTCAAAGTGAAAGAAATCCACAGATCCTTTCTAGTGATCATAAGACATTAAGAGAGTTTGTATGCAAAGAGTGTCTTTGCCTTAGTGCATTTCCAGAGAGCAAGAGCCCTCAGTTTCCATCTGTCAGGAAGGAGGGGTGTGATAGGTGCCAGTTTCAGGGGAATGCAGGATTCAGCAGAATTCATATAAAACAGGTGGCATTGTTAGGCTGTGGGGCTGTTTGCTATTTTAAGACACCCATAACCTAGCTAGAGCTCATTAGATTCCAACAGCAATGATCAGGGTCCTCTGGGCTCATATTTGGGCTTAGCCTTCCAAATAGAGTAAAGGAAAAAAACCCCTAAGTTCAGAGCTTGCACTGGAGCTAGATTTATCTAATACCATCAATAACACTTTATAGGGAAAGGGGGGCAGCAGTGCTAATGTGCAGCCATAACATATGATTTCATTTTGAATTTTTGCCAAGTTAGAGTGAAATTTTCACTCTTGCTTCAGCATGTAAAAGCCAACTTATTTTGTCATGATGAAACTAACAACATTGCTCCAAGTAAAAAAGGATTTAACAAAAAAAGGATTAGCAAGGAGTTTTTGTTCTCGGGTTTTCTCCCTGTATTTAATAAAATATGTGCACAGCACCAAAAATGTCATTTGTCTGTTCTCAATAAAATACAGTAACAAGGCAAACATTAAAAAGGATTAATGATCCAAAAGCATCGTAGTTTCACAAGCTAATAATTTGTGACAAGTATAATGTATTGACCAGTAAAATGCCTCAAGGTTTCATATTCAATCTAATGTTTAATATATTTATTAATGGCTGTGCGGATGAACAATGAGGCAGCAGTATTTGCAAATAACAGATTCGATTCAGGGAAAGCTGTGAAGAATTCTGAGGGAATTTTGCCACACTGGGTGAACAGGCAATAGACGACGACGAAGTGCAAAGGGAAGGAAAGAATTTAAACTATTTGCACCCCTTATAAGTTTGGACCTGGCTGTTGTAACAGGAAGCTCAGCGAGAGCCTCCGTTCACACTGTTATCACATTAAGATGCGTTAGGTATGAGTGGAAAATGATGTGCAATACATTCTAATTCAGCCTCCTCTGGAAAGCTATATGCTGTACTAAAGAAGGACAATAAAAATAATACAAGCATAGAGAAACACTCACACAAAGAAAGACTGTAAGACTTAGACAGTTTATCTTGGAAAAGAGACAAATAACAAAGGACACGAAAAGGGCATATCCAAAACCAAAATGACAGAGAAGATAGATCTGACATCACCATTCCACACACATCATAAGGCAAGAGTAAAAGGAAACCTAATGAAAATAAAAGATGGTGGAATTGAAACCACTGAACAAATGCTTTCACCGTGCACAATTAGACTATGAAACTCCCTGCTGTTAGGTACTACAGATGCAAAGATGTGCATATAGGAGTCTGTCCTATTTCAGTTGGGACTGGACATTTATACATGTATAGTAAGGATATCCTGAATTACAATAATAGAAAAGAATACTGAGAAGAAAATGTAATCTCATTCTCTAGAGTTAAGTTGATATATAAGTAGGGCAGTTTAAAATCTGACCTCAGGGAAGAAGAAGGATATGAAAACATTATTTTATGTGTAGCTGCTTTGCAATTTCCAAAGTATCTGCTACAAGCCACTATCAGAAGGCAAATTCTGAGCAAGATGGACCACATTTTGTGCAGCAATTCATGTCGGTTAATGATTAGCTTTCCCAAACAAATTATGATTTTATACATTTTTAAACACCGTGTTGTTCAGTCGCTCCTCCAGCAGACACTTTCTGTATCAGAAATGACTCTAGAGAGGAGCCAGAATGTCTGACTCCTCAGACATGTGGACCCGCCAGCCTCAGAAGGCAAAACGGGGGGCTTTGCTCCTTTGATTTTGCATATCTGTTTAGGCCTGCATATGTATGTTTATCCTAGTGTCTATCTGGGCTGTCTAAAAACTGTCTTAACATACACACTTATCCTTCTGCAAATAGGTATATAGTGTAACACTTGCAGGCAGAGGTCTGAAACTAGAAAATTGAAAGATGCCAAACTGTGAAGAGTTGCACTATAATTATGAATTACACATGCCAAAAACCATAATCATGTGCATCGAGCACCCTTTAAGTTAGTCATTAAAAACAAACAAAAGTTTGTTCTATGTACTGCTTCTGATTGTTTCCCTTGGCTACCAAATTTAAATCAATAGGACTGAAGGGAATTTGTTGTTGCTGTTTTGATCCATCAAAAAAAATAACACACAAAACTCCATTCACCTTAAGCAATCTCAAACCCAAGAAGATAGAAACTCCCAGTATCTTTTATGTTTCCACAGTTTGCTTGCTAAGGTGCAAGAATACTTTCTCTTTTTCTTTTTTTTAAAAAAACCCACTTTTTTTCCACTGTAGTATAATACAGAGAAAAATGTGATTGCAGAAAGAAGTCTAATAACCCCACTGCCTGATGCCTGAAATTACTCTCCAAGAGAAAAGGCTTTCACTGGAAACACATAATTTCAAATTCCTTCTTCTTCAATGACTTTGAGAACACCTCTTTCTCAAAGGAACTGTGGCTAAGATGTACACAACAATAATGCTATCATCTTTACCTACAAGATTCTGGATATTCATGTGTTGCCAACTACTTTCCGTTGTAGCAAAAGGCAACAGGCTAAGAAAAAGGAATGAAAAAACAACCCCCAAACCCCAAAAAACTCCAAGCCCCTCAATCTTCTTTGCCAGGTTCAAAGATGACCCAGTCCAACAATGACTTCTGTAAAGGTGTTTTACAGTGTTTAGGGAGCAGTGAGATTATGCTCTTCCCCTTTCATAGAGGCCACAGAGCCGTCAAAAATGGGTGGGACCACCTTTTTCATTTGCGCATAGACCAGCATAATATCCTGCACTTTCAGGGGGTAACTAAACCTGGCCTTTTGCTTTTAAATAACTCCAAAATGAATCCTGCCTACTCAAATTAAAAAAAATCTTCTTCCTGCTTTCCCAGCACAATATGACTTAGCTCTCAGCTGGCCGTTGCAAGAAGGTTTAATTGGGAGAAAAATAGCTCTCCAGTAAAAGCAATATTTTCAAATGGTCCACAAATTCATACTGAATTATGGTTTTCATGCTGGAAAAGCTGAATTCATAATTTTCAATTAATTTCACTTTCATAAAAATGAAAGTGACTACAGAGCTGAATTATCATACAGCATAATCAAAATATAGCTTGGCATCTTAGTTGATACAGCTTTGGTTTACCAGTGTAGCAACTAAACTTTAAACAGCAGCATATTTGGGATGGATACTCATCATTATCTATTCAACTGAACACAAAATAGTTTGTTACAGCCACTTGGCTTTATCATTACTTGATATTGAAAACTGACAAGCATCATAACTCACTGGCATTTTGAAAGCTCTTAATATTTTGATCCTTCAGAAAATTTGTTTTCACTAGGTAAACAAGGTCTGGCCTGCTAGGATTACAGTAATTAGTTTTGTAAGTGTATATACCTGAATGTGTCTTATGGCAAGAATGAAAATGATTAAAAGGCCCTGTCCTGGTTCAAACTAATAGTTTCTCCAACCTCTTTGTGAATTCTCCAAGCATATCCTCCTCAGCTGCTACACTTTGAGTCTTTTATCTCAGGTAAATCACATGAAGCTTTCAGACCAGAAAATGTCCTACTGATTAACCGTTCTTATCAAGAGGGCAGTTCTCTAACCTTATTTATTTTTTTCTACCGTCTATTGCCTCCTCTGCATGCTATATTCTGCTCTCCCTCCTTCCTGGTACAGCATTCCTCAAACTGCAAGTCCCTGATTCCCTCTGTCTCTGGGCTCTGTGCTGCCAAAGCCCTCTCTGTCCCCCAGCCCTCCCTGTGCCTCTCCTAGCCACCCACTCCTGTCTCCTCTCCCTCTGCTGTGAGAGCTGCTGGCCTGTGACCTGGCCCCACTCCGATTCAACTTCTTTAGCGTACCTGCAGGCTTAAACAATTCTGCCGCTCACTGCTCATTCCTGCCCTGGTGCCGCCTCTCATGCTCTGCTGGCCCATCCCTCCTGTGGAACCAAGCTGGCACACTTCGCTCAGGAGACGAAGCGCAGGACTGAATACAGGAACTGTTCCAGCAAGAAACTGCAAACTCTGTTTTTTCAAGCTGGATCAGTTCCTTGATGCAATACACCAGACAGTTACATTAACAGGAGAGCTGGCAACAAAAGTTGGTGCTGCTTAGGGTGGATGAAACAGTGCTGTTGCCAAAGGAGATACCACAGCCCCAGTGTCTATTCATCTCAGCTTTCAAAAGAAGAAAGCCCTGGAGACACCTGACAAAACGTGCCTTGGTCCTGATTCCTGGAGGACCTAAGTTTTAAGCAAAGTCCTTTGGCCTCTGAATCCACTTAACTGGGCTTTCAAATGGCCAAACTTACACATAGAACCAGAGAAGACCAAGGAAAGTGTTATTTTGTGAGTGCTGGTAAATGGGCAGCTACCTGGCTCCCTTCCCCTTCTAGAGTCACTGGAATTACTCTAGAGTCACCTTACATTCCGTAAACATCTTCTGAGCATTCTGGTAAGTGGATAAAGTTTATAGCGTTCATAACTTCACTTAAAGTTCATCACATACAGACTAACATCTAAATAAAACACAGAATATATTGTCACATTAGAACTTATGCTTTCCTTCCATTTTGAATTCAAGCAGCTGTGAAAAGCCAAAGTTCACTTGCCACATGGCCAGGAAGATCCCCAAAAGTTTGTGATACATTCTGTATAGGATGCTACTTCCCTCTAGTGAGCAGTCTTTGTAAAACCCCGGTGATACCAAACTTCATAATCCTTAAAATTTACTCCAAAACAAAACCAGCTGCAAAGCTGTTAAGTCTTTAAAGCACACCACCTTGCAAAATCATCCGATTTCTTTTCAGACTGCAAACAGAATATGGTTCTAGCACCTTTTCCATCTTCTGAGTACAGCCAGCATACCTAAATATGATAGAGCAGCCATGAAGTTCAGGTAGAAACTTGACAGGGCAAGTTATTCTCATGACACTACAGAAAACTCAGACTAATCTATCATCTAGGACTTGTATGAGAAGGTGATCAGTAACAGGTAACTGATTACTCCTTAGATCCAGTAATCAGACATTTGTAATAGAGTGCCAAAGGGAATTTAAGAAGCATGACAGATTTTGTCATAGTCTCAGTTAAAAGGGGTGATTGTTTTGAGTGAATTTCCCACCAACCTATAGTTAATTTACAAGTCTGCAGTAAATGAGTACAATCATTTTCAGCATTATTTGAATCAATGTAATGCATTTATCTTGCTGACAATCTGACTTTTGCCTAATTTGTAGATAACTGAGAATAAGCACTTGAGGAGAGATCTATTTCTGTCATTTTAAGGAATAATTGGGCTTCTGCCCTTGCTCTGAATATTATGGGTATTATGGGGTACACTTTCAGAACTAGCTACTTAAACTGAGCATTCAAGGCCCACATCCATATGCAAAAAAAGAACATTGAACTTTCCTCTTAGACAATCTTTCCAAATTGTCTTAGAAAAAAGATTATTTTTTTCTCTCAAGTTTCAAAATCAACTGTTAATGCACTATATTAACCTGCCATTGGGCTGTGAGAGAGTGGAGAGACATGGAATCCTTGACTGAATAGCCAAAATTAATGGTCCCTGCTTTTCCCCATCCTCAAGTACTTCCTAAGTAGAGCAGTCATTCTCTTAAAGTATGTTATCAATTACCCATAAAGACTGACTGTCTAGTAGCTAAATAGATACAGATTAATTCCTTCTTTCTCTCACTCTGCTTTTGTGGGCATTTCGTGCATTCCCTGAAGAGAAGTCCCATGACTTCTCCTTTAGCTTCTCTTCCACTAACATATCTGTCAACCAGCTGCATCTGCCACAGCAACTCTTGGAGCAGGAGAGGAGCTGTGCAGCTGTGCAGTTTTGTAGCCTGGAGAGAATCAAACAAATTTAAGTAAACAAGTTTGATAACAACCATCAACATTGCAGTAACTAGACAGATGCTAAAATGTTAATAGCAAGTAAGTAGAAAGGAACTGTACATATACACATGTGTATTCTTTCACTGTTGATATGTAACTTGAATTTCCAGGGTCACTGAGAAATCTGGGAACCCAAAAGTATGAATGTATGCATTAACAAGAACGTATTAAGGCGGTCTTGAACCATTCTGGGAAAACATCAGTAAGATACTGTGTTCTAAATGAATGTTAATCTGTATCTGAAGAAAAATATACCCTGACAGTATCCTGAGAACTGTGGATTCACAAGATGAACAGGTTATTCAAGAAAAAATACATTGATGGACAGGCTGCCTTCACTGAAAAAAACACTTAAACTCTTATAAGAATCATATAATTTAACCATGTGGGGAATGACCAAAGCTGATCAAACCTAATAGTATAAGCAGAGTCATCTCTGTGTTGACTATAAGTGTTCATCAAACTCCAATGCATTGCACAGGCACTTCCTTTTTTTCTCCGAATAGGGTATGCAGTATTGTACTTCTGCAAACAACAATTGTACTTCTTCTGTATTGCTACTCATGTAAGTATTGCTTCATTATTACTATAGGCCAAGCAGGAACTCAGATGTAAAAACAGCGGTAGAAGAGTGTGTGCACCCTCACACCTTTCAGGTGCAGGCTCACAGGACGTGACTATGGCAGTACCTATGCATATTATCCTATTCACACATTTAGTGTCATAGCATCTTGTTAATTTTGATGAGGAAAACTTCACTCCATGTTACGCAGTTCATATGTTGGCATCAAGGAACTGAATTCATGTTCCCCCAACACCTTTGGGTGGTGTTGATTTTGAACGCTCTTCTCTTACAGATGCCATTATCCTCTTTCTTCTACTCCCTCAAAACATTTTTTCTGTTCTCTCAGCTGCTGGATCCGGAGCAGAAGCAAGTATAACAACATACCTTTCAAATCATTTAGGACACCTCCCCCCCCCCAATCAAGTAAAAAAATCTTCATACCTTATCAAACTATTCATAAGCTGGGGGAGGATGAAGGCTGGTTTTTTTCCCCTCTTTCTACTTCTCTGCGTCCACTAGTCTAGTACGTGGGGGTTAACAACCCTATTTCTAGATTCATTACTAGTACAACGTTCTGTACAACAGAGACAGGTGTAATCGCTTTATGTTTTCAGACCACTTTTCCCTACTCACATTTTGGGCGTAGTTAAGCCAGCTCTGCTAGCTTTTCATATAAATTCAGCTCCCACTCCTTTCCATTTTGGCCACTTACTCTCACTTCTGAGCTGAAGTTCACTGTCCCCTAACTTCACTGAAATGGTCTGATTTACAAATAAGCCTTTAAAAACAATAGTAGAAAGGAAAAAAAAAAAAGGAATAAAAAGAAAAAACATGCATGGTTACATGGTGAGAGTTCAGGGAAAGGGGTAAAATTTTTCAGGCAATTTTGTTGCTGAAGTCAAACACACCTGATACGTGTAATAGTTCTTTCTGGTAATGACAGTACTTGTTTAAACAATGCCTGGTATAATATGGCCTGTCACCCATGGGAGTCCTAGGTATCGTAATACAAATAACTACAAACTAAAAGCAAATACACCATTTAAATCTTCAGGGTTTCTTTCCTGTGAGGTTCCTTTTACCAGCAGGTATTTATCAGTTATTTC
>VYZV01018564.1:0-10759 GCA_013401275.1 Pandion haliaetus | reverse complement strand
TCATCACAGTTGTATTTTCATGTATTTTTCACATCAGTTTCTAATAAAGAACCATGCTCAGACTTGTAATGGTAATGAACTTCTAGATGCCCATCTGTCTTGTTTTTTATCCATTCAAAGTGTTTTCAGCCTGTGGCTGTGCCTGAGGCAAAGTTATATCATCTTGACACAAAGAAATACGAAGTCTTGCCTCGGAGATTTCCCTTGCTTGAAAGCATCAGTACTGTAAAAGCTCTGAGGTGTTATAATTAAAAATGTATCAATTAGTTATACAGTCAACTAAAAGAAAATGACTGTTAAAAATTATTTTCACCCATATAGCAGGCCTTTCATTGTTCACCTGTGTTGGTACTTTTAAATTAGTGAGTAAAATGCTGTGTTCCTTGCAGAAAAAGCATACCAAGTGTGTCTTAAATGCCCCCAAGGATTACTAATTATGAACCCTATGTATTATTTGTTATGTATATATTTAACATACATCTGAAAAGACATCAATTAAGATGCACATTTTCTGACCACTGCTTTGGGCAGCTGAATACAATGTCTCTCTCTAGAGATGCTAATATCATTTTAGTAACAGACCTAAAATTGAATCTTTAATTAAAGAATGCATCTTTTTTATTATTTGATCCTTTTTGGTATGTATACAAATGTGGAAAATAATTAGAAACACTGTAATTAAAGGAATAATTAGGTACCGCAGGCTGGTATCACAAACATTTAGGGCAATTTCAAGCTTTTACCGCCATGTCACATTAGCAAATTCCTTCCCTCATGCAAGGTTTACTAAACAAAATCACCAGCTCTTTAGCCATTTAAAATGAGTAAGATACATTAACAAGAAAATGAACATTTTATCTTGTTGGGAAGCAGAATAAAATGATTCCTGCATAAATTAAAACCCAGAAATCAGTTCTACTTGGATGAATGTGCGCAAACAAGTTCCTTTTCATGGACAGCTTTATTTTATTTTAATTAAATGAGACTCAACCCACTGCAAATAATTGTGGTGTTAATCTCACTACATTAATTTGAACAGAAACTGAGGAAAAACTGGTCAATGTTAATCAAGTGCCTTGGAGGAAGAGAGTACTTTTTGACAGACTTGCATAATGGATGAAGCACAAAATGAGATAATTGGGAGATGTTTGTCCTGGAGGGCACAAAGTTTGTAATTACACGTAGAAAGTTTCATCATACCCTCATGTTAACTCCTTTGCATGCATGAACAATGTATGCTCATAGAAAAATTCAACAAAGGAGGGGTTTGGTAGTTGTGTCAGCTATTTAAACCTGTGCTTACTTTATTATGCTAATGAAGGCCTCAGTCAACAGACTTTCACCTTAGGCAATCTTCTGTAAACTAAATTAATAAAACATTAGAAGAATGCTTATAATTTGCCATGTACTTACATTGTTTATAATATATATACAAAGTACGTAAATTGAAGCGATTATTGTTTAAACCTAACTTAGAAAACTCTAAATCGCAATACTTACTTTTTCCTTTACTGTGATCCCCATCATTACTGCCAAAATGATATAATAAAAACAGAGAGCACACTGTAGAGAACCCCAACAGAGAGACAGTCTGACATGATCAGAAGCAAGAAAGTAGAAAATCTGGAGATGGTCTAAAGACCCAGTCTTAGAAGCAAAATTTTCACCAGAAGGAGAGTAAGAGAGTCTTTCTCCTGTCATTAAGAGGTTTTGATCAGACTCCTCACTCACAGATTCTCGAAACACTGGGGTGTTTGCCCTATTTTCACCTTCTCTCTTCATAGGACTAGAAAAGTGTTAGAAAACCTTACAAAATTATCTTATTTCAAGTATAATTATAACATGGATTTGGAACATTTTTCCAAATACAAAATCAGAATGTACTCTTCCTTTTAATTGTTATATTTTATTTTCCAATACATTATGTTATAAGGTTAAGATCTTTTAGAAAAATGATACCTAAATCATAAAAGCAAACATGACAGGGGAAGCTTGCTTTTCTTACCAAGCATTGGAATGTGAGCCCCAACTATATAAAACTGTAATTAATGTAGTCAAAAGCAACACGTGAAAGTGCAGCTCTTGTTCCAACCACAGATTTGACTCAGTAAATTGAATTATTCTGCAGAACCTGCACAGCACCTGGTTAAATTTTAGAAGTCATCTTTAAAAACAAAATTTAAAAAAGCAAAACAAATGAAGCTAAAGAAATACATCTCTATGTCCAGGTCTGAATTATTTTTCAAGGATTCAGCAAAGAAATTTTGGATAACATTTTAAACTTTTAACTGATGTAAATTCAACCCTTGCTCATCTAATAGCAAGTAGTTCATATCATAAGACAAGACTAATATCTGAGGGATTCAGCAAGCCTTGCATGGGGAGAATTTAACAAATTTTGCAAAAATTTTGCAAAAATCAAATCTATGGCACATTATGAGGAACATAATCAACATAATAAACTAATAACATTCTACTAATGACACTTATCTGTGAGGAGCAATGGAGTTTACTAATTCGTACCTAGCTTTTAAGGCCACAGCAAAGTAGGCCACATACTTCATCCTGGTGCTACACTTTTCTCAATTTGGGATTATTTTTCACTCTTTTTCATGGTTTTCTGCCCATCTATGAAGGTACACATCTGTTGCCATCAACACCTAAACTGCACATCAGTGTTTCTGATGAAAATAAAAAATGTCATGGCAATAAGAGAATGTTTTGAAAGCAAGCCAGTTTGTCAATAAATTATAAGGTTTATTATCATAAAACTCTAACAAATTGAACCCACATCCCATTAACTGAAAGAACATTATGACTGCAGCAATATTCATCTCCCAGAAGAGTGCTTATCTATAGGGGGGAAAAAAGATAAAACTTTGCTGAGAGGTGCCACTAATGATAGCATTAACTTTATTTATTAAAGAGTACCTGAATATTTCTGAAAATACACATTTCCACCTTCAACTATGCTTTTCTGAATAAGTAAAATACTGTACTAATGAATTCTATGAATTTTAACTTTTCTCTGTCACAGAACTGCACTTTAATTTAAAGACAGAAAAATGTTTTCTCTTGGGTTTTATTTTCATTGGCTTGCAACTTCTATCCCTTCCAGAAGAATAATCTGTAAATTGAACTCTCTCATGACCTACTCTATACTTTGGGCATATTCATAAGGAATATTAAAGAAAAACTACCCAGCTGTTATTGAGCTTGCCAGGCTTAGCTTTTTATTTCTAAAGAAATTTCTTTTGTTTCTATAGACTGTTGGAAACTTAATTACAGAGACCACAGAGAAAAGTCTGCTATGCAATATATGAAATAAAGCATTATAGTGATAGTATTAATTAATGAAGGCAATTATTACACTAGGGTTTCCAATCATTTCACATTTCTTATGAAAGCAATCATTTGGTGCTCTCAACCAACATCCTAAACCCATACTGCTATCAAGTGAGTTCCCTTAGTTTTTCAATACAGAGTACACTGCCCAGTGTGAAAGGACTCAACCACAGTGTTTACCAGATTCTGAAAACCAGTGTCTTGCCACAGCACATCTGTATGCATGCTGCTTTAAGATAGCAGTAGAAAAGATGATCTTAACTCTCTGACAGCCTTCCTCCTGGTCCTTGTCTATATCTGGTGAGGTTTTTAGAGAATGTGTATTGCCAAAAGTTTGAGCAATTTGCTTTGACGTGGGTATCACTCTCAGACTCTTCAATTTTGGTACACAGGAAATTCTCAAGAGAAACCATAAGTCTTCAACCATCAATAAATTCAAATAAACCATGCAAACATGTATTCCTGGAATCTTAAAAATGACACTTTTTTCCAGCTGAAATGCATCTTTTTTGTACAGGAACTGCATGCATTGGAATTAAATTCATCTTGTAGCTTACAGAATTGGTGGAAGGTGGAATTCTAAGGTGACAGTATGATATAATTTGTTTTTGAAAGCATGCCTATAATAGAAAAATTTACAGACAAAATGTTAATATGAATATATCTAGCAAAAAAATTACTAGTTGTGAAACTCAAATAGGCCTTCTTCCTTTATTCAGTAATGAGGCCAGCCTGTTCGATTTTCTCCTGTGATGATAATATGTATTAAAAAAAAAAAACAAAAGCACAAAACCAATTTTGCAATTCTCTTAAAATATCATATAAGTCAGTGAAATCTTATTTTAATATCGTTTACTTTCCAAAAGTATTTCAGACCTCGATATTGGACTCTAGCTTACAAAAATAACCATAAAAAGACAATTCTGAAACTCAGAGATCAAAGTAAATGTTATATAATAATTATTTATTCTGAAGGGAAAATATCAACTCCATGTAGTGAAATCAACTGTGGCTTGTTTCTAAACAATATTGGACAGCTTAAAGTGGCAAATATATATGCATTCTCTGAAATCTAAGGCCTTTGAAATTATTTAATATTAGATGTTGTTTACTAAAAGCATGAAACTAGGGAGACAGAAAAAATATTTTATGTAAGTGTTGATGGTCAAAGAGGATAATAAGAAATACAACTAAAGCAAAATTGTCTGCAAAAGGTTAATGAACCCTCAACTGATGTAAATCAGAGCAAAATTTAATCCCTACACTAACAGATTCCTCCCTATCTGGCGGTTCTCTTCAGACCCCCTGGAGTTGCCTCTACACCCGATGCTGTGGCTGTTATTCATGCCAAGTCACGCTGCACCATGCTGCTGCTTGCCAAATAAGTTTGGTTTGATGAAGAGCTAAAATAACAGGCTACTTTCTTATTTTTAAAAGTCTCCTGAAAATGTAAAACTAAGAGAAAACAGTCTTAATTCCTAGGACATTTTTGGCATTGTGAAAACCATGGATTCTGCTAGGACTGATGCATTTAGACTCTTGTGAGGTTCTCAGCAAATCAGGTCATCTTGCAAGTGTGTTTCATTTCCTGCAGCCTATCTCTTGCATTTATTACCCTGCATAGAGTACTGCAAAGATACCAGTCTTGCTTCTGCTATTATTGTTACCTGTAGATTCCTAAGTAGAGAAGGTAGAAAGATTATTTGCAAATGTATTTTCTTGATCTAAATTTTACTAAACTTTAACCCCAAAATTGTGGAAGGCCTTATATCTTAACAGTGTCTAGAAGCTCTTATTTTCTTTTACTCTGATCTCAGAGTTCTCCTTCATTCTGCATAATTTTAGTAGGTTTATACAAATCATAACACATAATCAATATGGTCCACAATTTCCACAATCCAATGTGAGCTTGGCTTACGCACGGTGGATGGACTGGGGTTAGCATGTACACCTCAACAAAATCTCTCCCAGACCAGTTAATCAACACAAAATTAGTTTGAACTCATATTACTGCAAGGGGAAGCCATTACCTATGCCATCTCTGGCTTATCAGAATTATAATACTTGGACAATACTGATAACGAAAGGTAATTCAGATTTTTTTTGAGACACTGGTTCTATAATACTGCAAACCATTTCAAGTAATGTGCTGTCCTGGTTTCAGCTGGGATAGAGTTAATTGTCTTCCTAGTAGCTGGTATAGTGTTATGTTTTTGAGTCAGGTATGAGAAGAATGTTGATAACGCACTGAAGTTTTCAGTTATTGCTAAGTAATGTTTAGTCTAAAGTCAAGGTTTTTTGGCCTTTGATGCCCAGCCAGCAAGAAAGCTGCAGGGGCACAAGAAGCTGGGAGGGAGCACAGTCAGGGCAGCTGACCCAAAGTGGCCAACGGAGTATTCCATACCATGTGACATTTTAGGAACTGGGGTGGGGGCATCGCGGCTCGGGGACTACCGGGTGCGTCAGTCAGCAGGTGGTGAGCAATTGCGTTGTGCATCACTTGTATATTCCAACCCTTTTATTATTACTGTTGGCATTTCATTAGTGTTATTACTATCATTATTAGTTTCTTCTTTTTCTGTTCTATTAAACCGTTCTTATCTCAACCCAGGAGTTTTAGTTCTTTTCCTGATTTTCTCCCCCATCCCACTGGGTGTGGGGGGAAGTGGGTGAGCGGCTGCATGGTGCTAAGTTGCTGGCTGGGCTTAAACCATGACATGTGCCCAGTAAAAAGACTTGAGCTGGAAGGTGAGCTGAGGCAAATATATTTAAAAGCTTATTAAAAATAAAAGCTTGTTAAACATTAAGGCCAATCCACAGTATTTATATTTAGTAAATACCCGTTCAAATAACTTTTTCATCCTTGCTTCTACAGCTGTGTTTACACCATTATTCCTACAACTCAAACAGATTTTTCTGTTGGATCAGTGGCAGTTTCAGCTTGACTACCTACCTTCTTCACTACCTTTTCACACCACCTCTCACAACTTGTCCTTCCAGACAAGGATGTGAGAAGTAAGAAACATGGCAGCAAACTGCTCCTGTTCTCATGCAAGGATACTCTCCTGGCAACAAAGATATGTGTATAGCCCAGATAGCCAAACAGAAAGACTGGTCAAACAGGATCATGCTCCACTTGGTCTCTCATTTTGGTCCCTGTCTGCCCCTGAGATATTATCCCAAATATGTTTCCAAAACAAGAGTGTTGATTCATGGCATACTATGACATAGAAAGTATAGGCTGTTTGGGATGTGGTGTGAAAGCACCGTGGGATGTGGAACAGCAAGAAGCTTTTTGGGATAGCCTTGGAAGATAGTTTTGAGCAAAGGAGCCAAATCTTATGTAGATTATGTTTGTTAAAACGGGCCACAGAAAACTGGTCTGAACTATTCTGTGGTCTGTGTTCAAGTTTCTCTGCCTTGAGCCTCTAAAGAAAAAAAAAAAAAATCAGTCATATTTGGAGTAGAAAATTAAAAGACCAAGAGCCCAGAAGAGTGTGCCCAAAGCTAAACCAGGCCACTCTTCCCGAGATCCATCAAAGACCTCTGTCCTTAGCAACAGTACTTTTCTTGCGAAGTCTGATACAAGCACTGGCTTAATATGTGTGATCTGAAATCATAGCCTGACACGCAAAGTCTAAATATTAATAGACTTTTCATGACATTGAATTACTTATTAAAACTTTAGAACCCCCTCCTAAAATAACTAAGCCCTTATTTTAGTTGAGAAGTCACCACACTTTTAATACTTCATAACCTGTGTTACATGGGTAATTGCTTTCAGGGTGGCATGTCGAATTTAGATTCCATTAAATTATTGTATTAAATCTGAACAACATTTATGAACAACCCTTCATGATTTTATGCTCAAAAGGGATTGGTTTGTACCAAAAAATGTCCCCAAGCATTCCATAATATTTTTATTTGTCTTCAGAAGACCTTACAAGTTAAAATCTAGCCCTTAGCCCAGACAAGCTGTGTATTACACTGAACAATACATACATTACATTGGCACTTCTAAACTTTCCTGCAAATAAGCCAAAACATATCTGCATTTTAGCTAGGCTAAACAAATATAATTAGTTTTTGCTGCATAAAGTTATTGTTTGCCTAAATGTTGTAATCTTTATGCTAAGTGTAAGACAAAATTTAATTTGATGGCACCAGTAAATATTTCAAAGCAGTTTCATCAAAGCTACCTAACATAGTTTTTCTTTATCTCTCCTGATGACTATTTTACATTTACATAATTAG
Organism: Pandion haliaetus; assembly: GCA_013401275.1. NCBI lineage: Eukaryota > Metazoa > Chordata > Aves > Accipitriformes > Pandionidae > Pandion > Pandion haliaetus. The sequence goes on along the minus strand of VYZV01018564.1, from coordinate 3,160 downwards.
AACTCTTTACAATTTCTCCTGCTGTTTCCTACAGATTGGTTAATAGATCTTTCATGAAGAAAAAAGAAAAGAGGAAAAGAAAAGAAAAATACCGAGCAGGACTTCTACTAATCTGTAAAAGATACGCTGATTTCTTGGTGTGTATACATTAGGTTTATATGCAGCTATGATACAGTGAAGAGGAAAAACAAATATTGCACCTGAGATTTTTGGCATTTGGTTCAGATGTTTCAAAACACCCATGTCATTCCTGGGAGATAGTTTAACCATAATCTCATCGACTGAAGTCTACTCCACGCTTAAATCCTTGGCATTTTTAAGTTCCACCCATGATCTATTACGGTAATAGCTGTGGTACTTAACTGTTGCAGAAACAGGGTTTGATTCAACACATGTAGGAAATCCCAGTCCTGAGTATTACTTTGTAGCTGTCATGCCACTAAACGTCAGGTACCCTTACCTTCTCAGTATGTTTAAATACATCTGTTACACGAAGTGAATGCACTAGGTAAGTTCGTATTTCTGAGCTGTAGTGCCTCGACTTTAAGCATCTTCGCTACAGTCAAATCACACCATTGGATAGGAGAGAAAATGAAAAGACAAAGATATGTCTGAAAGGGCACAAGCTATTCACTTTCACAACTTTTGAGCACTTCTGACATGTTGCACAGAGATCCCAGCCATGAATCATGACCAATCCAGTTTCAGCAGGAGGCAGACAAGACATTTGAGCCATGCTGAATCTTCTGCTGTCTTTGGATACTATTTATTAACAGCTATCTTTTTTGACAGTCAATTCTTTTTAGCATTTACTAACTGCACAAAGGAAAAAAAAATCCTTAACTGGGGACAATGAACATTTGCGTATCATTACTGAGGACATGAGAACCACGTGATTTAAATGCCAATCAACAGGTACCCAGGATAGACGATCAGACTAGTGCGTGGTGTTTTTTCACAAACATGTGCACACACACACATATAAGTATATATACATGTCCTGAAAGATTTATAGAATGAGTGAAAAGCAGAAGATAAAAATATATCTGGTCTTGGGCTGCTAATTCTGTTAGGCTCTTTCCAAATATCCAATTCTAGATTTGCTTGTATTCTATGTATTTGCTTGAGGGACATCTCACTGCTGAGCTCTAACAATGCAAACAGTCCCCGTCCCAAACACTTAGAAAGTAAACAAAAATGGAAATGGGAAACATAGGCCTAAAATAAAGAGGAATTCACCTTTTCTGCCTCTCAGCCTACCAATGCATCTGCTGGGACATGCTACCTTTTTCGCCCTTCCTGAGATCTATTTCACTGAGCAATAGGTTGATTTTGAATACGCAATTCCAAACTTTTCTGTTTCTAAGGGATGAAGATTGTCATATTTTAGCCTCCTCCTGACAATTTTGCCCATATTTTCAGTGGAACAGCAATCCCATCTCAAGAGTGAAGAAAGCAGACCTCTTTGCTGATTTGATTNTCTTATACTTCATTTATTTGCTTTAATTGGTTTCAGTGTTAAAAGCAAGATCATATTTATGTTTCTCTTATGCTGTAATTTATTTACTAACTTTGAATAATGTACAAAAGTGCAGAGCACTGTCTGGGAAGAGGCATTTATGAAATATAAGGGAAAATTATTGTTCCTTCAGAAGAACACAATGTCCCTCATCAAAGGCCTTGAAGTCAGCGTCTAAGCACTACTTCCTATCTAATTTCTTTAAATAAGATCTGGGGAATCTCAGTCCCTCTAAATTCTAAAACACTTAGAAAATGGGCTGGAGCTGACTGCAGCAAGGTGAAAAACAATTAGATCTGTCACTACATTTTTAACTCATTAATATGAATTTACACAGTGCTGTTAATACAGGAAGGCAATGGTCTCCATACTTCAAACAGACCTGGCAATTTGCAAATTGCACATATGTGCAACCTTTAGTTCCAGCTACACATAGAAAAACTGCTTTTCAGTTGGCAGTCAGGCATGTAATTAATCAATTTCTAAATGCTGATGCAAATGCTGGGTTTTGCATGTGCTTATTTACCATCTTCAAACACTATTTCAAAATTTCGACCACTCGAGTAAATCATCTATAAACTGCTTCTTGTCTGTTGGTTTATGTCTCTTTCACAGCAGTTTAAATTTTACATGCTGGTTTGTACTGAATGCTTTGTTTGTTTGTATAAATAAATAAAATGCACAAAACCGGTAACAATCTATTTCCATATAATAGCAAAAAATTTCAAGGCAAAACAGCTGCCTTCAACTGACATTGGACCTACATTGGCACTTCAGAACTGAGGAAAAATTTCTGTGTTGTGCAGCTAAATAATGCATTTTCTTCAAAAACAATATAAAGAAATGAATTTGATATCAAAAGACAAGATAAACACACACAGAGGGACAGCATGACATGTCCTACAGTCTTTCACAACTAAGGAAATAGACCTTTTGTCAGTAATGATTAAAAGGCAGTTTTACCAAGCACAAGTGACAGCAACACAATAACACTATGTAATTTAACAAAGAATTAGGACCGCTTCTTCTGGGTGGACTTCTATCGTTATTTTAATTTTGGGCCTCATCGGCATATTTTCTTGCCTACTGAATTATAGGCAGTGTATTATGCTTCATCTTGCAAGCTGTTTATTTGACGATGTAAGAAAAAAAATCATTACTGCAATTCTTTCATTTATTAAAATCACCTAGTCAATCAAATAAACATTCTTTAAAGGAACAGGAAACAGCCATTGCATTTCCTGACTCATTTAACTAATCATCTGAACACTTTCAGTTGTTTTCTTCTGTTAAACTATAAACCTAAGCCAATTCTTGAAAGGTGAAATGCTGATTACAATTTGCAGTCACCAAAAGGGGAGTGCCATGTTACAGAAAAGAAAGACACAAATGCTTTCGGCCTCCTGTCTGTATGGTAGGACATTACACATGTTGCTGTGTTTTGCAGTCACTAAATGGAAGGAAATGAAAGAGTTCTTATGTCTGGGTGGTATGTTTTACTATTTTCTTAAGCTCTCTGACAAGGAAAATGACAGCAGCCAGTTACACAGGGCTTGAGACTTAAGAAGAAAAAGCTATTTAGTTGCTGAGGTTTGAGAGTATTAAGCATCAGAAATGTGGTCACAACTCTTCGGAAGGAAA